>JAKCPI010031123.1:0-33792 GCA_023213315.1 Euborellia annulipes
GGAAAACAACCGGAGAATGTTTTTTTTTGTAGGCTATTGAGGATTTTTTTTAATGCCATAACCTTATTGAAATTTGACAATTATTTAAATAAAAATTTTACTTAAATTCGAATTATTTTTATTATTAAAACATTAATTGCTAATTTCATAAAAATTATGAATCGGAGACTAATTTCAGATTTTTTCAAAATAAGAAAGCAGGTAAAATTTGAAAAAATTTTTTAAAATTAGTGAATCAATTACTTAAATACTTTTCCATTTAAGAATTAGATTGTGAAGTTGGACCTTCAGAATCAACAGATTGTGCTAATAGGAATAGAAGAAGACAAAGAAATAGTTAATCTCACAACTGAAAAGGTAAAATTTTTTTAAATTTTTTTGTATTAAAATCGAATTTCGTTTTTTCACGTCGTAGCCAGGAAAGAGGGGGGGAAGGGGTTTCGGAATATACATCTCCCCCACCCGAAATTTATCTTTACTTTCTCTTAGCTCTACAATTATGATAATATATATATATATATAAAGTATTGGATTCATGTCAAAAATTCGATGTCGAAATTTTTATGGTTCTTCACGTTTTGAGGTCCCCTGAATTCAAAAAATTGGTTTTCGTAACATGTTCTGTCTGTCTGTGTGTGTGTGTGTGTGTGTGTCTGGCTGGGTTCAATTTAAAGCATGAAGGAATTGAGCTATGAGGATGAAATTTTATATTAAAGTTACACATCTCCCCTGGACCGAGAAGGTCCGATGTCGGCGGACCCGAGCCATTGGGGGGGGGGGGATGGCAGGGGCCGAAGACCCCCATCTAGGCGCTCCTGCCGCCTAAGAGGCAGTGGCGTACCGAGGGGGGGGGGCGAGGGGGGCGGTCCGCCCCACGCCCCGAGCCGGCATAGGCCCCCATATATTTATAAAAAAAAAATTTAATGAAAATTTCCCTTTGAAAGGCCCCGGGGCCCTCAGGGCTCAAGTAAAAATGGGAAAATTTAGATAAAAAAAAAAGAAAATTTAATAAAAATTTCCCTTTGAGAGGCCCCCGAGGCCCTCAGGGCTCAAGTAAAAAACAAAATTTAATAAAAATTTCCCTTTGAGAGGCCCCGGGGCCCTTGGGGCTCAAGTAAAAATGGGAAAATTTGGATAAAAAAAAAGAAAATTTAATGAACATTTCCCCTTTGAGAGGCCCCGGGGCCCTTGGGGCTCAAGTAAAAATGGGAAAATTTGGATAAAAAAAAACAAAATTTAATGAAAATTTCTCTTTGAGAGGCCCCGGGGCCCTTGGGGCTCAAGTAAAAATGGGAAAATTTAGATAAAAAAAAAGAAAATTTAATGAAAAATACCCCCTTGGGGTTCAGGGATATACGGTATTTTAAAAATGTTTTTGTGTATGGAGGAGAGGGATATTAAAAGATGATTACCCCCCCCCAAAAAAAAAAATTCAATATAAGGCCCCCTCTTCTAGTTCCGCCCCAGGCCCCCAACTGCCTCGGTACGCCTCTGCAAAGAGGGGCTGTGCGTCTAGTCAAAAACCCCCCCCCAGGAGCAAATCCTGGTTGCGCCACTGAGAAGGACATAATTTTTTTTTTTGTATCTAAAAAATGTTTTGGTTATTTTTTGGTGAATAATTTCTTAAAGTAATTGTTATTATTACAGGCTCTGATGATGTCTAATAGAACCGAAACTTATGTTTGCGCATCATGTTGGCCAAAAAATTTTAATAAAAAAAATAAGAGAAAATGTGTTTCCTTATATATTATAACTTGAAACGTCCAACTCCTCTAACCTAAAATCTATGTGATTAAGCTCAAATTAAATCACCTGGTTAAAGATCCTTTACTTGAAGATTGTAAGTTTTGGGGAAGATAAAGCAGGGAGCTTGTTCCAATCACGGGAGGTCATGGGGACAAAGGAAGATTGGAATTGACTAGTTCTATTAGTCGTGAGTCGGACAGCTTAGGGATGCTGGGATGATGCTGATAAAAACTGATATGTACAACGTTCAATATTTATTTGTATACTAGTCGCAAAGCCCGCCTTCGCCGGGCTTTCCGCCTAGCCAGGGGGCTGCGCCCCTGGACCCCTTTGCTCGCCTTCAGCGAGCAAGTTTATTTATAATTTGGGATATTTCTTGTTGCAATGCAAGTGTTAAGATGTTAAGGAAGGAGCCTGTGTCCGACTGGGCACAGCACAAAAGGGTCTGTTTATGACTGTTTAAAGGGTCAGTCACCTGCGTCCTCTCTTCGCTTTTCAACTGCTGCGTAGCCCCCACCCCCAGCCCATAGTCAGGTAGGAAGCTGGTTCACACAGCATAAAGGACGCTCTCTAATTTCTAGCCAACTTGTTGATTTTGTGTTCCCATATTGAAGAAATTTGATTATAATTAATTTTCCAAAACATTTAAGAGATTCAAATTAATACTACGTTACTCCCTGGTCCATGTACTAAATGTGTACTTAATTTCAAATGAATTCATTGAAAATTGTGGATTTCTATAGAACATATACATACTTATTTACATACATACATACATTTTTCCCATTTCATTTTTATATATATAGATAGATAATATAATAACATAAATGATTACAAAAATATAGAACCATAGAAACAATTAAATAGAAATAAATACGTCTTCAACAGATGCCTCTCTATTTTGTAAATTGAGTTTTAGAATTGGGGAGCCCAAATTCGGCCGTGTCTTGAATATGGTTCCCAACTTTGGCTAGGGGCGTCGAAAGACGCTCTCTCCTCTTCGGAAGCCATACAGAGGCGTGCAATTAGACTGACAGGTGATTCTACCCTCACCACACCTCTACACTCTGCTCTCTCTCTCTTCTATAGGTATTATCATGGTCAATGCTCTGCCGAATAAAAATCAATTATTCCACACAATTTAACATAAACACGGAAAACAAGGGAGGCATCGTCCCAGCATCCCTAAGCTGTCCGACTCACGACTAATAGAACTAGTCAATTCCAATCTTCCTTTGTCCCCATGACCTCCCGTGAGTTGGAACAAGCTCCCTGCTTTTATCTTCCCCCAAAACTTACAAACTTCAAGTAACAGTGGCGGATTAATGCAATTTTGTCGGGGGGGGGGCGGTTTTTTTTTTTTTTTATTTAAGGACTTTGTGGGCATCTATGGCATTTAGACCCCTTTCCTATTTATTTAAATTGATTGGTAACAAATTCAATTGAAATTAAAGCCCGGAAATCATAATTTCTTTAGATTACTAGTTTTTATAACATTGTGAATTTCTTCTCGGGGGGGGGGGGGGATCGCCCCCTCGCCCCCCCTTTAATCCGCCCCTGCTTTGAATAAATTCACTTGGTTTTAATAAAATTTGATAAAATTTTTCATATCCTAAATGTCATTTGCTATTTTTTGATTATATAAAATTTCTGCCTCTTTCGAACTCAAGACCAGATTATTTATTATATTATTAACATTAATAAATTGGGAAAAATACTCTCTTTGAAGAATTTCACTTGGTTTTAATAAAATTTGATAAAATTTTTCATATCTAAATGTCATTTGCTATTTTTGGATTATATAAAATTTCTACCTTTTTCAAACTTAAGACCAGATTATTTAATATATTATTAACGTTTATTAATTGGGAAAAATACTCTCTTTGAATAATTTCACTTGGTTTTAATAAAATTTGATAAAATTTTTCATATCTAAATGTCATTTGCTATTTTTGGATTATATAAAATTTCTACCTTTTTCAAACTTAAGACCAGATTATTTAATATATTATTAACGTTTATTAATTGGGAAAAATACTCTCTTTGAATAATTTCACTTGGTTTTAATAAAATTTGATAAAATTTTTCATATCTAAATGTCATTTGCTATTTTTGGATTATATAAAATTTCTACCTTTTTCAAACTTAAGACCAGATTATTTAATATATTATTAACGTTTATTAATTGGGAAAAATACTCTCTTTGAATAATTTCACTTGGTTTTAATAAAATTTGATAAAATTTTTCATATCTAAATGTCATTTGCTATTTTTGGATTATATAAAATTTCTACCTTTTTCAAACTTAAGACCAGATTATTTAATATATTATTAACGTTTATTAATTGGGAAAAATACTCTCTTTGAATAATTTCACTTGGTTTTAATAAAATTTGATAAAATTTTTCATATCTAAATGTCATTTGCTATTTTTGGATTATATAAAATTTCTACCTTTTTCAAACTCAAGACCAGATTATTTAATATATTATTAACGTTTATTAATTGGGAAAAATACTCTCTTTGAATAAATTCACTTGGTTTTAATAAAATTTGATAAAATTTTTCATATCTAAATGTCATTTGCTATTTTTGGATTATATAAAATTTCTACCTGTTTCGAAGCCGAGACCAGATTATTTATTATATTATTAACGTTAATAAATTGGGAAAAATACTCTCTTTGAATCAGTGGCGGATTAATGCAATTTTGTCGGGGGGGCGGTTTTTTTTTTTTTTTTTATTTAAGGACTTTGTGGGCATCTATGGCATTTAGACCCCTTTCCTATTTATTTAAATTGATTGGTAACAAATTCAATTGAAATTAAAGCCCAGAAATCATAATTTCTTTAGATTACTAGTTTTTATAACATTGTGAATTTCTTCTCGGGAGGGGGCCCCCTGCTTTGAATAAATTCACTTGGTTTTAATAAAATTTGATAAAATTTTTCATATCCTAAATGTCATTTGCTATTTTTGGATTATATAAAATTTCTGCCTCTTTAAAACTCAAGACCAGATTATTTATTATATTATTAACATTAATAAATTGGGAAAAATACTCTCTTTGGAGAATTTCACTTGGTTTTAATAAAATTTGATAAAATTTTTCATATCTAAATGTCATTTGCTATTTTTTGGATTATATAAAATTTCTACCTTTTTCAAACTTAAGACCAGATTATTTAATATATTATTAACGTTTATTAATTGGGAAAAATACTCTCTTTGAATAATTTCACTTGGTTTTAATAAAATTTGATAAAATTTTTCATATCTAAATGTCATTTGCTATTTTTGGATTATATAAAATTTCTACCTTTTTCAAACTTAAGACCAGATTATTTAATATATTATTAACGTTTATTAATTGGGAAAAATACTCTCTTTGAATAATTTCACTTGGTTTTAATAAAATTTGATAAAAATTTTTCATATCCTAAGTGTCATTTGCTATTTTTGGATTATATAAAATTTCTACCTTTTTCAAACTTAAGACCAGATTATTTAATATATTATTAACGTTTATTAATTGGGAAAAATACTCTCTTTGAATAATTTCACTTGGTTTTAATAAAATTTGATAAAATTTTTCATATCCTAAGTGTCATTTGCTATTTTTGGATTATATAAAATTTCTACCTTTTTTCAAACTTAAGACCAGATTATTTAATATATTATTAACGTTTATTAATTGGGAAAAATACTCTCTTTGAATAATTTCACTTGGTTTTAATAAATTGATAAAATTTTTCATATTAAATGTCATTTGCTATTTTTGGATTATATAAAATTTCTACCTGTTTCGAAGCCGTGACCAGATTATTTATTATATTATTAACGTTTATTAATTGGGAAAAATACTCTCTTTGAATCAGTGGCGGATTAATGCAATTTTGTCGGGGGGGCGGTTTTTTTTTTTTTTTTTTTTTTATTTAAGGACTTTGTGGGCATCTATGGCCATTTAGACCCCTTTCCTATTTATTTAAATTGATTGGTAACAAATTCAATTGAAATTAAAGCCCAGAAATCATAATTTCTTTAGATTACTAGTTTTTATAACATTGTGAATTTTTTCTCGGGGGAGGGCGATCGCCCCCTCGCCCCCCCCCCCCCCCTTTAATCCGCCCCTGTCAAGTAAAGGATCTTTAACCAGGTGATTTAATTTGAGCTTAATCACATAGATTCCAGGTTAGAGGAGTTGGACGTTTCAAGTTATAATAAATAAGGAAACACATTTTCTCTTATTTTTTTATTAAAATTTTTTGGCCAACATGATGCGCAAACATAAGTTTCGGTTCTATTAGACATCATCAGAGCCTGTAATAATAACAATTACTTTAAGAAATTATTCACAAAAAAATAACCAAAACATTTTTTAGATACAAAAAAAAAAAATTATGTCCTTCTTAATAAAACAAAATTCATTTTTTTTTTAAACTTAAAGTTTCTTTCACCTCAATTTCAGAAGATCCATTAACTACATATTTTCAATCAGCCCACAGATGTTAAAAATTGCCAACATATATATATAGTTAGTCAAAGGATCTTGTTTTTTCTTTTTTACAAAAATTATTTTCATATATATATACAAAAATGTATAAACATTTCAACGACAGTATAATTCCTATAAAAAACGATCTTAATTTATATAAAAACAGACAAAAATATGAATTATATTATTTTCTAATCTTAAAATTCAAGTTGGAAATTGAAAAAAATTTCTTTATACCTGGGTTTTCTTGTTTTTTTGTTTATATATATGTTTGAATCACAATTTCAAAATATACTCAATTATAACGCCTCTTATTCTTTAATATTTTTTTAAATCAGTTTTGCGTTTTTCATATTTTCTATAAATAAAATACTCGGAACAATCCTTCACCCATTTACAAATTTTTTCATCAAATGTCATTTGATTTCCAACTTGAATTTTAGGATTAGAAAATAATATAATTCATACTTTTGTCTGTTTTTATATAAATTAAGATCGTTTTTTATAGGAATTAAACTGTCGTTGAATTGATGATTTGTTTATATATTTAAGTATATATATATATATATATGAAAATAATTTTTGTAAAACTATTTTGTGTAACTATATGTATATATGGTACATGTTGGCAATTTTTAACATCTGTGGGCTGATTGAAATGATTGAAAATATGTTGATAATGAATCTTTGGTTATTGAGGTGAGAGAAACTTGAAATAAAAAAAAAATGAATTTTATTTTATTAAGAATGACATAATTTTTTTTGTATCTAAAAAATGATTTGGTTATTGTTTTGTTGAGATGGAATTGTTATTATTACAGGCCCTGAAGATGTCTAATAGGACGAAACTTATCCAAATAATAATAAAATATAGTATATATGTTTATATATATATATATATAGGGAGAAAGTTGGATTCATGTCAAAAAATCGATGTCGAGATTTTGATGTATATATACGTTTTGAGATCCCCTGAATCAAAAAAAGTGGGCTTCGCGACATGGTCTGACTCAGGGAATAAACGGGAAGGGAACATCACGTAGTGAAAAAATGGAGTGTTTAAAAATCGGTTTAGAACGGCTGCTTACAGCGCCTCTTAACGGCAGCGCCAGTGAAACATGAAAGGCTTTTCTCCCGAATGAATAAAATACCCTGAATAAAACTATATCGTATCTATATGGTTTCTCACCCAAATGAATAAAATTGTTAAGTGAATGGTTTTTCTCCAGTTTAAATAAAAAGCATAAAGTTACAAGTTAACATATATATTTATTAAAATTAAAAAAAAAAATATACAATATATTTAATACTATTATTAAAATAAATATAACAAAAGCATATAAAATATTTCTTTTTTCCAGTCAACCTCTAATAAAAAGCATAAAGTTCCAAGTTAACATAACATATATATTCATTAAAATTAAAAATGACTAAAGTATACATTATTGTTATTCATAAAAAATTCGAAAAAAAATATACAATATATTTATAATTATAGGATAATAATTATTAATTTTGGAATTGTTAAATTTTGAAATACTCGGAACAAACCTCGTAATGAGTATGAATATTTGTTGAATTGTTAAAGAAATCAGGATTATTTACTGTATAATTTGTATCCATGAATCTCGAAGCTGTATGTTCAGTGGAAAACAAAACATTTTTATATTTTTCGTTCCTGGATCACTGGATATCTGGAGCTCGGCACACATCTTTTCCTCTCCGGTTACATGCTGTACGAACAAATATATATTTATATTTTTTGAAATGCCAAAACAAATAAATTGAGCTAAAAAACCAACCTGATTTTGTATATTTGAAGAAATTCATTCGTTGACAATTTTGATCAGGAAACACATTGACTTTGTTTCATATGCTTGAAATGACAGTTATTCACTGGTTTTTTTAAAATAACCGTAATGCATGGATGGACCAATGGGAACAAATGTGTCTCCTGCGCATGCGCCCGCGATCAACTCAGGCGACACTAGCACCACCATACGCCAGCGCCAGTTATATTCATTCTGAACATAGGAACTATATCTCAAAACGCACACCAAATCGCTCCATTGACTTGTCCCCCCCCTGGCTCTCGCACTGGCTGACTAGTTCACTCTTTTGACATTAGCTTAACATTCATGATTCTTTCGTTCTTTTCATTTGCGCGCGCTATTTGTTTTGATTCTTTCGTTCTTTTCAATCAGGCACGCTATTTGTTTTGTCACTAAGGTCGGAATTTCCCTAGTTTTTTTTTAATTTTTTTTAATCGAAGGAAACCGAACCGAAGCCGAGAATTCCCTAGTTGTTTTTAATTTTTTTCTAAAAATAAAAAGAACCGAACTTAAAACCGAAGGTCGGGACCCCTGCAAGTTGTTTAAAAAAAAAAAGATTCTTACCTGCCGAAATTAAAATGCCGAAAAAAATGGGAATTCCAGAGAGCAAAAATGGCAAAATGGCAAAAAACAATAGGCAGGGGACGTCTTCAATGAAGGGAAGTCCAGGAGATGAATGTAAAAATGTCGTCTTATAAAAATGAAATAGTGTGAACGAATCCCAAAAGAAGAACGAAAGAATCACAAATGAATCACCTCAGCGCCCTCTAGGTGGCCTGGCATGGCCTGGCACTTTATTCTGCAGATCAACCGGAATTAATATAACTTCATTGGGAATTAATATAAGTTTTATGAAATATATTCATATGGTAATATAAAAAATAAAATTAAAAACAAAATAAATTTGCAAATTTTATATTTTATTGAAAATTTATTTTCATAGAGAACCAATGACAGACATTATCTATGACAGATAGGAAACATCATCTCAGATAACAAAATCCAAATGAAAAATAAAATTTAAATAATTAATTATATAAACTTTAAAATATACTATTTAAGAATTTTTTTAAATTAATTTTGTTTTTAAAATAATATTTTATTGCTTTGAAAAAAAGAAAAATACAAATTTTCAACAGTCATAGGAATTTAATTTTTTTTTTTTTTTTTTTTTATTTAATGAAAAATAAATTAAAAGTAAAATAAAAATTTATATAAAAAATAGAATAATTATTTTTTAAAGTTCGAATAATTTATTTTTTATAATTTTTATTTTTTTTATGATTAATTGTCAAAGAGTTGGTCGTCCATTTGACAGCTTCTCTGACCTGTCCTTTTTGCGCCAGAGTAACACGTGTACCGCCTAAATTCAGCTGTCATCACATTTATTAACGTAAGTTTAATTATTTCTTTTGATAATTAATCCATTCCGCATGATTTTATTATGTAATATTTTATTTCTAACAAATTAAATCATTTTATGTGAGTGTGAGTTAAGAAAATTAGTTTCCCAGTGTTTAACCTTTCATCTCATATTACTCATTAGCCTTCTCATTTATTTATTTTCTTTTATAAACCCTTGATTGTATTTTATTAATTATTTTAATTTCTCTAATTATTTTCTTAAATGTGAGTGAATTATTCTAAGCAAAATCAGTCTGACAGATCTTACAAGTAAATTAATAAAATTTTAATATAACACATTTTCCCCTTGAATTTAAACTAACAATTCTATTATTAACTGTGATTTAAATTAATAGCATGCTTTATTAATTCATAGAAAGTCTTATGTGATGGAGTTGTATTTCTAAATATTTTTTCCTTTTATTTAACAGTAATAAAAATAAGTATCCAAATAGTTTTGATTTCATTTTGGAATTGATCTTTTTTTCCTTTTTAAGCTTCTTTTTAAAATTATTAAACGAATATTTATAATGCTGACATCCTTATGTATATATATTTTTTTAGAAAAAATCAATTTTTATATTTAAAATAAAAGATTATTTTCTAATTTGAAAGAGAAGAAGAATAGATTTATCAAAATCATTTATGAATTTATACCCCCATTTATATATATTGGATCCCACTGATTCTCATCATTAATAAATTAAAAAAAAATTTCTTTTATTTTATTTGTTCAACTTTTGGTCTCTAATCGTGTGATTTTCAAGTACAATTTAGTTACAGACACTTATTATTTGATTGAAGAGAATTAAACCAGGATTTTTGACTCAAAGCTTAACAAATAAAATATAATAGAAACAATTTTTATAATGACAAATGTCAGTGTCAGTGTGATCCAAAATTATTATATATATATATTATATATATATATAAACTAGGTAGAGCCTTGTTCGAAATAATATATATATATATATATATATATATATATACAAAGTGACAAGGTGATCTAATTAAAAGACGGATTCATTCCTCCCGATATATATATATATAGGCTATAAAATATATTTTTTCAACTACAAGTTATTTATTTTTAATTAATTTTAATTAATTCATTTTCTTACCTTTCACATTAGAAAAATCATCTTTTATTTATTCTTTTTAATTAAAAAATTAATGCGAGTTCTACAAATTAAATGGAGAAAAGATCCCAAAATGAAGTAAAAACTATTTGGAAATTTGTTTTGGATTTAATATCAAATAAGAGAGAATGTGAGAATAAGGGACTAGAATTAATAACTTAAATATATTTAATTAAACGCTAAATAATACAAGATACAATATATTATTAACTCAATCACAAAAAAAATAAAACAAAAAAAAAACACATACATTGAGATCTCAAATCAATAGAGTTAGACTTTCACAGGTGTTATCAATAATAAAAGAATTTGATTTTCGATTTAACCGTTGTTTACTTGTTTACAACGTTTCGGCTACTCATTCTTCTTTTACTGATTTTATAAAAAAAGAGAAGGTGTATATAATTCTTAATAAGACTGATATACATATTAATTGTCTGAAACTAGTTGTTTGAAAAATTTCGTGATATGATTAATGAAAAGCGAGTGTTCAACAAGGATGATTTTTTTTTAAATAAATATTTTTTCTAAGTTACAAATAATTTTTACCAATAAAGCATGCTAAAAATAAAATCACTCTTCATAAATCAAGTTTGATTCCTCTTTGTTTTTAGAACAAATGTTTAATGAAGAAGCGAAAAAAATAAATATAATATTAATTTATATTTTTTCTTTGTGTTTTAGCAGTCGACTAATCGTCTTCGAGAATTGACTTCATTCTCCAGAGCAACTTCTTCCAAATGGACATCGCCAGCGAGGTGTACTTGCAGGGAGATCTCATCAAGGCAGCTACTACAGCTGATCGAGTACAGCAGCTACATTTAAAGTCTGTATGAACATTTACGTGAGCGTAGAGTGAGATAGATTTAGGATTTTCAAAATTTATTTTAATTCTCGATTCGGCCTAAATATTTTTAGATATTTTGACATAGGTTCATGGATAGGATGTTATTAATACATTTAATTCTCCCATTTCAGAGTCCCTGCCTTTTAAATTCAAAACTTTTAAAATAAAAAAAAATCAATTTTTTCAAAATTCATTTAATTTTTTTTTATTTAAAATTTTTTTTCTAAATTAACTTGATATAGATTTAAAATTTCATTCGAATCTTTTAAAGATTATTAGAGTATGTTTTTATTTTTCACTACCCAATGAAGATTTCATCAGGAAAACTCAAGTTAATGAATGGATGAATGGTCAGTGTGCAAAAGGTAAACGCGTGTTGGTAAAAGATGGATAATGCACAGTATTCTCGTTCATTCATTAGCCAACGATGGATATCAACATCATCATAAGAGACAATTCAAGTGTGCATGTATTATTATTTTAGCTATTATTAGATATTATTAGGAGTTAAGTTTTGCGTGTATGGGGTAATATTAAATAGGGCCTCTTTTTCTATATTTACTAACTTAATATTAATGTTTAAGAATACACGCAATACTTATTAGATTATTAAGAAATAGATAGGTTCTATATAGAGGGCGCTAAACAATTAGAAAATCTCTACGCTCACGCATTGATATACCATGGTACATTGTATTATATTTATGGGGGTTTAGGACTTCTGTGTCGGAGTTCTTTGACGTTCTCTTGGATGTTGTTCAATTGTGAGTTGATTCCTCATTACTGGCATAGGGTGTTGTTGTTCTTGTTCCCCTTTAGTTAGGTAGGGCTCCCAGTGAGGATTCAATTCACCTTTGACCAATGCCCAAGGGGACTAGAAGAATCTCTATCCTCTATCGTATGCTTTTCCCTTTCGCGCATTTGAGAGAAAGAGTGTTTTCTCTTTCTCCGAGGCTCTTTGTCCGTCAATGCTGAGTTCTGGGCCTTGGTTGTTTCAGAACAGAGTGAGTTAATGTTCAAGATGTTAGGAGTTCGTATAGGATGTTGTTAGCTTTTAGGGTTCTTTTTTTTCAGCATGCATCTTGAACAACGTCATTCTGTTTCTGAGATGAGCAATCAAGGGGGATCTTCAGTATTGTATTGGCCGGGCTTCCTTCCTAACTCGTGAATGAATATCAGATCAATTACCTCTGCTTCTTTTTAGCTCGCTAGTAAATGATATCAGGCAGGTGGGCAGAGATTAATTGATCTGTGTGTGTCCGCGAGTCTTTCTTTTCCTTTTATTTCCTTGGGTGTGTGGGGCGCGTTCTTTCCGTTTCGTTTTTAGTGATTGAAGGCTTACCTGCCTTCCGGGAGTGCTCGCGTTCGCGTGTGCCTCAAGAAAGAAGAGGATCTTCATTTTAGATTTAGATGGCCGCCACGGTCATAGATAGTATTATATAGGGATTAGGTTAGTTTTTAGGGAAGCCCTCGTTGAGCCGAAAGAAGCAGTCTACAGTGTAAGTTAATGAAATCTTCAATATTTTTCATAAAAAATCAATGATGTAAACTAATAATTTAATTCTTCTTTTGTTTTAGATGGTTAGGGTGGGAGTGGGGGCTGAGATCGTCGAGGTCTTCAGGGCATAACCAACTGGATTCTTTCGTATGTAATATTATTCTACAAGGCTATTAGAAAACAGCCTTACACTTTAATAAAATAAATTTCTAATGATTTTTTCTTTTTTTTTTTAGAGATGAATATTTTTGTTGGCTGGAAAACTTATTGAAAATATATAGTGACATTCTTTTGATCCAGCCAACCAATGTATGGAATGGAGGCCTGGACATTGACCGGAATAACAGAGAAGAAAATTGAAGCATTTGAAATGTGGATCTACCGACGACTATTGAGAATATATTGGGTGGACCACGTGACCAATGCTTAAGTTTTACGCCGCGTCGGAAAGGAGAGAGAGCTGCTTCTAAACATCGAAAAAAGAAAATTGCAATATTTTGGTCATGTCATGAGGAACCCATCAAAATACAAAATCCTTCATCTGGCGATACAGGGGAAGATCTTCGGAAAGCGAGGTCCAGGACGTCGGCGTATCTCGTGGTTAAGGAATTTACGAGAGTGGTCTGGACTTTCTTCGGTGGAGTTGTTTCGAAGAGCTTCGACAAGGCGTCAATCGCCATGATGATAGCCAACGTCCGGAACGGGCATGGCACTTAAAGAAGAAGAAGAAGCCAACCAAAATTGAATCTATCTATACTATGACGAAAAAATAATTTTCGATTCTTATTTGGTAAGTTCGTATAATTGATTTTATTTATTAAACTATATTTTTATTAAATACGTATTTATTCTATTCTTTTTATTTCCAGATCGATCAACATTCAAGTCAAGATGCAAAAGTCTCATCGATTAAGACATTTTGCAATTTATTTATGTCCTGAGGGAGGTTCGGCAGGCTATAAGGGGAGATGTGGAGGCCTGTTACAAAAAAAACAACCTTTATTGCTTTATTGTTTAACCGATCCAAACATCTTTCATGAACATGAGTAGGTATTTAAAATATGAAATAATTACCTTCAATCTATTGTAAAATTATAAAGCACTGTTTTAATATTAATTTTTTTTTCAGTTCTTTCACCAATTCAAAGGAAATATAATTGACTTTAATATTACAAATTCCGTTAATCGTCAGATTATCTTATAATCTTCAGTGTTCACTGTTCAGTGTTCAACTAGTGCAATCAACTGGATCAGCTCTACGAGTGCAAGGGAACTTCGATGGATCAGCTCTACGAGTGGCAGGCAAGGAGCTTCGAGCGACCGTCAACCCCTCAGGAGGTGAATATTTTATACTCTAAACATCATACCCTTATAAATCCAAAATATATAAATGATCTGATTTTAATTTTTTTTTTCTTTTTTGTTACAGAGGGTCAACAGAACAAAGGTATTATGCATGGTGCATCATCAACTTGGTAACCAGGACTCGAGGTGTGAGTTCTAAACGAATACAAATTTAATTGTATTCACTTTTCAATATTTATAATTTAGAAAATTTATTTTTACACCTTAAAAGTAGTTTAAAGATTTAATGGAGGGTGCACCATGCCAACGAGAGAGATTTTTATTTTTTGAACCTGTAGCTACTCGTCGTGATTCTAAGAGTGGAGAAACCAACGTGAATACTTTCATTTTAGACATCTGTTGGATAGTTGTTGTTATTAGCTTCAGGTGCCTTTTAGCTGGTTCGTTTTGTTAGGATGCCTTGATTTGTTTTTTTAATTTAGGATCCATACGGAGACCTAAAATGAAAGATATTCTCGTTGATTTATTCCATGAACGGGACATAAAGAGATGCGGTCAAATCTGATTGAAAGATCGAAGCCCAGGTTCCAAGTGTTCTTGTGTTTTGCGAAAAGACGTCTTTTATTGGTGCATTCGGGAGTCTGATATGTTTTTGTATCTTTGAGGGTGGGTTTGAGGTGGCTCTCTGAGTGAAGCGAGTCAGGGAAGGGTGCAGTTTCTCCAGGAGTAGCTTGGAGGGTCCAAATTGCAATCCTTGAGGCTAGGAACCCGAGGGCTCCACCGATCTGATGGTGGAGACGGGGTTACTCTATTGTCTTCGAATTTTGTGTTAGGCTAGGTAGGATCTCTTCCACATTAGCCCCCGCACTCGCTTGCTCGTAATCCAAAAAATCACGTTCACTCTCACTGATACGATTTCTTCAGACTCCCGGCTTACGGTTTAAAAATATATATATATTCTTCAAATATATATATATATATATTTGTATTCGGCAAGCAAGAGATCATTAATTATTTAAAACCTTCTTGCTGTTCTTTTTTTATTAATTTAATTTACTACATACACTTTTTGTTGTAGTAGATGAAGATATCTTTTTTGGTGTTTATTTTTTATTTAGTGTTTATGTGAGTGTAAAAAAGTGAGAGAAGAGAGAAAATTTTCAATATTTTTTGGAAAATTAAAGGTAAACATAAATAAATTAGAACACTAATTCATAATTCTTATAAATTAACTGATTAGAATTAAGGCTAATTTAAATTTTTTTTCAGGTCAGGAATTATAACATTGAGACATTTAAATATATACCATAAGTAAATAATTATAGTAGGGAAACTAAAAGAGATAATTTTTTTGGTGTTTACTTTTAATTAGCGAATATTTGTGTGAGAGAAGAGAAAAAATCTCGCAAATGAGAGGTAAAAAGTACATTAACTTGATATTCTCATAATTTACTGATTAAAGTCAATACTAATTCAATTTTTTTTTTAGAACGACTCATTTTCATAAATAAATAATAATATATATCCAAAAGAGCGACGAAAGATGTGCTCTCTATACATCTGACTTTATAATATATATATATAAAGCCAGCGATGCAGAAAGTTGTATTTAACTTGACAGCCCATCGATTCTAATCTTTTCATTTGCTTTTTTCTGATGAAGTCAAAATTTTAATTTATGCACTTATTATGTAATGGAATGTTTTTTCCTAGTAGATATTAGAGGAGTAGATGCTGAAAGGTAATTTTTTTTATCTAAATATTTTTCGAGATCTATTATTTGAATAAGATAATAGTATTCAAAATACCTCGATTCGGACTTTAACTGAGTCATAGATATATTTAACAAGACATGTGAGTGTACTTTTTTATGTCGATCGAAAGGCCAAACAATCCGACCCATGACCCCCGGGAATCGCTCCCATAACTCGTAACAAGATAGGTCAATCTTATACAAAGGCCATAGGCGGGCCGCTAACACACTATGTAGGCAAAGCAAAGAGGGCAGCGGGGTCAAGTATAGCTAAATAACTCTATGACTCAGTTAAAGTCCGAATCGAGGTATTTTGAATACTATTATCTTATTCAAATAATAGATCTCGAAAAATATTTAGCTATAACTTGACCCCGCTGCCCTCTGGGCTTTGCTGCTTACAGTAGTGTGTTAGAGCAGATCCAGATATCTGTCCCTCTACTGGTTAACCAAGCGGCGCATAGGTGGAAAATTTTTCTTTAAAGTTTTTCACCTATTCGTTACGAGTTAGTAACTTGCGCGACTAACTGCATATAAGGGGAAGTGAGTTTTATTGGTGCAGGTCGAGGGTCCGGTGGCCTGGTGCAATGGATAGCACGCCTATGCCCCGGAAAGGCGGAGATCCTGGGTTCGATTCCCGGGGGCCATGGGATGTTGGCCTCATCAATAAAAATACACTCACATGTCTTGTTAAATTTTTTTTATATTATCGAATTAATTTATTACACATTTAAATAATTTCGATTGAATATTATTTATTTAGAAGACAATTTTTTTCAGATAACTTGTAAATGATCTTCTAAAATATAGAAAACATGAATGAAATCTCAGAAAATTGACAATTTCGATCCTCAAACAAAAAACCGCCCAGAAAAGAATTATATTATATTTGCCACTCACTCATACATTTTGCAAATTATTTCCTGTGAAAAATTTGAAACAAGTCGAGAATCAGTGGCGTACCGAGGGGGGCGAGGGGGGCGGTCCGCCCCAGGCCCCGAGCCGGCATAGGCCCCCATATATTTATAAAAAAAAATTTAATGAAAATTTAAGGCCCCGGGGCCCTCAGGGCTCAAGTAAAAATGGGAAAATTTAGATAAAAAAAAGAAAATTTAATGAAAATTTCTCTTTGAGAGGCCCCGGGGCCCTTGGGGCTCAAGTAAAAATGGGAAAATTTAGATAAAAAAAAAGAAAATTTAATGAAAATTTCTCTTTGAGAGGCCCCGGGGCCCTTGGGGCTCAAGTAAAATGGGAAAATTTAGATAAAAAAAGAAAATTTAATGAAAATTTCTCTTTGAGAGGCCCCGGGGCCCTCAGGGCTCAAGTAAAAACAAAATTTAATGAAAATTTCTCTTTGAGAGGCCCCGGGGCCCTTGGGGCTCAAGTAAAAACAAAATTTAATGAAAATTTCTCTTTGAGAGGCCCCGGGGCCCTTGGGGCTCAAGTAAAACAAAATTTAATGAAAATTTCTCTTCAAGAGGCCCCGGGGCCCTCAGGGCTCAAGTAAAAACAAAATTTAATGAAAATTTCTCTTTGAGAGGCCCCGGGGCCCTTGGGGCTCAAGTAAAAACAAAATTTAATCAAAATTTCCCTTTGAGAGGCCCCGGGGCCCTTGGGGTTCAGGGTATACGGTATTTTAAAAATATTTTTGTGTATGGAGGAGAAGGATATTTAAAGATTACCACGCCCCCCCAAAGAAAAATTCAATATAAGGCCCCCTCTTCTAGTTCCGCCCCAGGCCCCCAACTGCCTCGGTACGCCTCTGTCGAGAATTGAAGTTGCTGAAGTTGAATTACTTACAAGAAAAGAAAATTTCATCCACGTAAAAATTTCAATGTTCAAAAATTGAAATTTACTCATTTGTGTCTGTTTCTGGAGGGTGAGATTATCTCGCACCTTTCAATCCCGATGAGGAGATTTCTCGAACACGAACGAGCTAACTCAGTTCCTTAATCTGCAGCTTGCTCTGCTTAGCTATTCGCCACCTCATTCAACAAAATTTTCTATAAATCATTTGGACATCATTTACTATTATTAAAATACTGGTAGATCGAAGAATGTCCTAGAATTTGTTTCTTTTTATTTTCTACCACTTCCAAGATACAGTGAAAAATAAATGTTTTTTAAATGACCACAAGCTGCTAGAGTAAGACCATTTATTCACTGGATCGAAGGGCTTTAAAAGAAGATGAAGATAATTTTTTTGGGGGGCTTGGAAGGAACCTCTACGTGGTTCCTCCTAGTAGTCTTATCTTAAAGACTCGGCTAATCCTTCCAAACAACAACAAAATATTTCAAACAGAATTGTAAAAAGATGAAATTATAAAGCAGCCGGATAAAAAATAAATATTATATATTGTTACAAGCTCAAGCATTCCAAAAAACGCTTTATTCCCTTAAAATTTGAGTCGTTTCTTACAAAATTTATATGATCTTATTATATGAATCTGGTATGACAAGCACAGAACACAACTTTCAATCCTTTTGCGTCCTCGGCCCTTGGTGAAGTGGCTAGCGTACTAGCCTTTTATACCATATTTACCACTCTTGCTATAATTTTTTCTTTCTTCCGTGTTTTTTTATACTATTCTTGAATCTTGAGGGAAAACAGAAAAAACCTTTAGATTTTTATTTAACAAAATATAGAAAGGAGAAGGTGTCTAAATTGCCTTAGATGACGGAGAAGAGCTTAAAAAAAATACTTTCAACTGCTTACTTCCTTTGTTGGAAACAATAACTTCTTAATTTCATAAAATCCATTTAACCGGCATCGAGAATATCTAAAAAAGAATAGAGT
Organism: Euborellia annulipes; assembly: GCA_023213315.1. Taxonomy (NCBI): domain Eukaryota; kingdom Metazoa; phylum Arthropoda; class Insecta; order Dermaptera; family Anisolabididae; genus Euborellia; species Euborellia annulipes. The sequence continues at coordinate 18,817 of JAKCPI010031123.1, forward strand.
AAAAAAATTATTATTTTTTTATAACACTGTTTGATCTAAATAGAAATTGATAACCGACATACCCCAAATAGTCATAATCGATAATACTATTTTCAACTTGCATAATCGACCATATTGACAATAATAAGTGCGAAGCCATATGAAAATGTCTCGTATGCTTTAATAATAAATTAATTCTTTTTATACTCGCATCACCATCATCAAGATGCTTTAAATAATCTTTTAACCATTCTCTGATTTCTTCGTCTGTGGCATGTCTAAATTTTGCATTTGGTCCCCAATCTTAAATAAAAACAAATCATAACAATGGTGAGGTAATGGCTTTATAAATTAATTGATAAGTATTATAATACTTAAAAAAATTATATTATTTATCAAATAAAGATAAAGTCGGAAAATAAAAGAAATTCTTACTTAAATTGAAAGCAAAGAAGTGACCTAAATCATATCCTTGGTAATTATAGTCTGCCATTTCTAAATCAATAAAAGTTACCCCTTTCGTTTTGTTATTATATATGATATTTGGAAGTGAAAGATCGTTATGACAAAATACAATTGGACTGTTTAGATTTTCTATAATTCCTCGTAACCAACTTACTTCCGATAAAAGTTCTTTTTTTGCTTGGTAAAAGAGAATTATACCTAAAAAAGTGAATAATTATATCAAGTAAATTATTTTAAATAAATGAAAGGTTCCCGTTAATACCTTTCTTGAATATCATTATCCTTGAATTTATTTGGAAAGTGTTTAATATATAGATCAAAAGCTTTCCAAAGAAAAGGTTCACATTTTAAATGCGGAGGATGTGATCTGTGATATTTTGCCATCATCTCGGCAATTTGAGGCCCCACAGGTGCTGACAGACTCTCGTCAATTGAGGGGTATGAACCGTGTGCAAAACCATAGATGAGTCCGTTTTGAAAACAAGCATAGAGAGGTGTAATTAATCCTAATTGAAAAAGTGCCTGAAAAAAAAACAATCATTTTACTATATATAAAGCCCTAGCCTCTCATTTCGGAGTATGTGCCTGTTCTCTCGCTGATTGGCCATAGTGATAGGAAGTGGAGCAAGTGAGGGGAACTTTAAAACTTTAAAATTTTGTAATTGCTCGCCTTCGCCGAAGGAAAACACTTGTATATAAAAAATCAATAATAGATTCAGGGCCGCTGAGAGGTTTGCTGAGCCTCGGGGTTTATATATTAATACGAGTCCTGAGAACCCCGCCCCTAAAAAAAAACTTTAATTTTATTTATTTTTTTAAATATTTCATATTTCAATGAAATTCTTGACAGAGGAAAAATGTAAAATATTAATGTAGTAGAAAATAAAGGTCGAGCAGCTATGTTAATTTCTTTATTTAAGAACCCACAGCGACGTTTCGGTCGACTATGCGACCATCTTCATGACTGAACTCTAGCCACTATGCGACCATCTTCATGACTGAACTCTAGCCATGAAGATTGTCGCATAGTCGACCGAAACGTCGCTGTGGGTTCTTAAATAAAGAAATTAACATAGCTGCTCGACCTTTTATTTTCTACTACATACTGATTCAGCTATTCGCCTCGCTAACGTAAAATATTAATTTATTTTTGTTGGAAATCTAAGTTTTTAGCTCAAAGGCCCCCCCCCCCCTCTGTCTGCGATCCTGATAATGGTATCTATATATCTTAATCGTCCCCTATCTATTATCTAATTCTTTACTTTTAATTATATAAAGAGAGCGAGTTTGTTTTTCAGCTGTTATGACAGGGCTAATCTCAGAAAGAATTGAACAATTATTTCACTGGTAGGTAGCCGAGATTTCTAAGAGTAACAAAATAGGCTTATTTTGAGGAGGGAGATGTATTATTTTTTGAAAAATTCCGAAATTTTCATAGAAGCGATTTTGAAAGCTCCTATTGGTTTGAAGTAGTAGAGCCCAGGACGGGCCGATTTTTGACCCGTACTCACCCATGCCCGTATTTTTTATTAACTTCCCGCCCGTACCCTCTCGTAATTTTTTACCATTCTTCAAGTCCGCCTGTACCCGGCCGAAATTTTTTCAAGCTCGTCCATACCCGCCCGAAATGTTTTTATAGTAAAAAATTTATTTATTTAAAAAAATTTATAATAAAAAAAACTTTGTTAAAAACAACATTGAAGGCTTCGGCTTGAGTTGAATTAAATTTTTAAAAATATTTGATTTTTCTCATAACGAGCATATTAAATACTATGTACAAAATTTCAAAGCTCCAGCTTAATTGGAAGTACCCTAGATTTATGATGATATATGAGTGAGTCTATCAGTGTATGCCAAAAACCGTGATACTCAAAGTCACTGAGATAGAGAGGGGGTCGAAAATGGCTCGAATGGATATAAATATTTCCTGTCAAGTCTCTGGTTAGGTACAACGTTCGACATTGAGAGTAGTACAGAATATATGTTGGTATTTATATATGTGATCAAAATCAAAATTTCTCGGGTTAAGTCGATTCCTCGAAAAAAACTATCTCTAATATTACTTCCTACTCCTGCGCTCTTAAAGGAAAACCGATACGCAGAGTAAATCTCAATAATCAACGAGACTTAACCCGGTAAATTTTGTCTTGGACTGGATGCAGTCCAGAATATATATATATACTAGACGCAAAGCCCCGCCTTCGGCGGGGCTTTCCCGCCTAGCCGGGGGGCTGCGCCCCTGGACCCCCTTGCTCCCTTTCCCTTTTCATTTTTATATATAAAGCTTAACGGTTAATTATTCATGAACTTAAGATTTTTTTGTGAATCATATCCTTTCCGGGACTCTCCCGGTACACAGACAAAAAATTTACGCCGATATTTTAGAATTCAAAATGTAATAAATAAAAATCTGGTGTGACTGGCGCACAGCACACAACTTTCTCTTACCTTCGGTAATCGAAAGTTGTGTTCTGTGCTTGTCACACCAGATTTTTCGAGTCGACATATATTTAGTTTCCGCCAATATATTAGAAATTTAAGATGTCAAAATTATAAACATGGAAAAATATTTATATTTTGTTACCATGGCAACCATTTCTCCTATCTTTCCTATGAAGCACAAGAGTAAAGTGTGCTTCAAACAATTTTGAGGGCAAAACGCGAATATACATTTGAAAGAGCATCTAAAAAATAATTGATTTTTGAATTTTAATCAAAATCGTTAGAGCGAATTTTGAGAAAATCGAAAAAAAACTGAAAAAGTACATCAGTAAAGTACTAGTATTCTTTGGCCGATTTTGATTAAAAGCTTATTTTTTCCGGTCCCGGGAGGTATTTAACTTAAATATAAAATTTCAACCTCCTAGCTCAATTCCTTCATGCTTAAAATTGAACACACACACACACACACACACCCACACACACACACACAGACAGACCATGTCGCGAAAACCAGTTTTTGGATTCAGGGGACCTCAAAACGTGAAGATCTATCAAAATCTCGACATCGAATTTTTGACATGAATCCAATACTTTCTCTCTCTATATATATTACATATATACATAGGTAAGAGAAAGTAATTAAAAAATCGTAAACATGGGTAAATATTTATATTTTGTTACCATGGCAACTATTTCTCCTAATTTTTATTTTTTTTCTTATTTTAACGGTTAATTACTCATTAACTTATTGTTATTTGTGAAACAAAACCTGTCCGGGATTCTCACAAACATACACAGAAAATTCCATCATAATTGGTTCAGTCGTTTAGGAGGAGTTCAGTCACATACACACGTACAGAAGAATTATATATATAAAGAATATGCAAAGATAAGTTTTCTCGGGTTAAGTCGCGTGGGGTGCTGAGATTTACTCGACGTTTCGGCTCTCCTTTTGGAGCGATTTTCAAGAGAAGGAAGTTAGGAGGTAATGGTGGAGGGGGGTTGTTTAAGGGGTCGCAGTCTTCCTGGTCCCTCTGAGAGCTGTAGGAAGGTTGGGTGTGTGTAATTGTGTTCGGTTTAGATTGACTACGGGACCTCAATCTGCCTACTCCCCAAGTCGGTGTATTGGTGGATGCCTCAGAGGTTTGGGTTTGTCTCTGAGAAATGGATTGGTTGTGTGTAGTCGGGTTTGTGTTTGGTTTGGGTTGACTTTGGGGCCTCATTCTGCCTACTCCGCAAGTCGGGATGTTGGCTCTTGGTTCCCGGGGTCTCAACCTGCCTACTCCCCAAGCCGTGAGCAACGTTGCTATATACCGGGTGGGCCATTAGTGCGTGGACGGAAGATTGTGGGCTTATTAACGGACATTTTTAAAGTTTATTGATCGTATATAATGTGGGGCCTTTAGGGCTACAAATTAAAAATATTTTTGTTCCAATTGCACTTTTTATACAGGGTGACCCATATCAAAGTTATGTTTTTTTAAATGGAACGCCCTGTATATTATTGCATATTTGGATTCTACGGCCAATTTTAGTATGAGTTTATGTCATGCAATGTATTCCAAACCAAACCGTTTAGCCGCAAATCGGGTTTTTGTGAAAAAACTACTGTCTGAAAAAAAATTGAATATCTCGCGAACCATAATACCTAGGGGGCTGTTCTTTTGTGATCTTAGTAATCATGAAATGTACTAATGTGGGCCAGATGGGTAGCCCGGAATTATTCTTATGTTGGGAGATATGGCTATGCCAATTTGGAAAATTTCAAACATGGATAACTTTATTTTTTCAAATGGAACATGCTACTTTTTTTTGATCCCAAGGGACGTGAAATTTAATTCTCTTTCTAATGACATAAGGTTGTCTGTATCTATCTTTGGTAGTTTTCTTTTTATTCCAAAATATCTGATAACGAAAAAAAAATACATTTATTATAGACAAAACCATTTAAAAAAACAATCAAACTCAAACAAAATTGTAATAAATGGAAAAGATATGCTAAATATTCGAAAATGTATTGAAATTTCCTTTAAAATCATTTATTTGAACTTCCCGAAAAAGAAATTAGGGTTATGTTCAGGTTAGGATCTTGTTGAAAAAATCATACCCTAATTTTAGCAAGCGGGGCTTCTTCTAGGAGTTCAAATAAATGATTTTAAAGGAATTTCAATACATTTTCGAATATTTAGCATATCTTTCCATTTATTCCAATTTTGTTTGAGTTTGGATTGTTTTTTAAATGGTTTTGTCTATAATAAATGTATTTTTTTTTCGTTATCAGATATTTTGGAATAAAAAGAAAACTACCAAAAGATAGATACAGACAACCTTATGTCATTAGAAAGAGAATTAAATTTCACGTCCCTTGGCATCAAAAAGTAGCATGTTCCATTTGAAAAAAATAAAGTTATCCTGAAAAAAATTGAATATCTCGCGAACCATAATACCTAGGGGGCTGTTCTTTTGTGATCTTAGTAATCATGAAATGTACTAATGTGGGCCAGATGGGTAGCCCGGAATTATTCTTATGTTGGGAGATATGGCTATGCCAATTTGGAAAATTTCAAACATGGATAACTTTATTTTTTCAAATGGAACATGCTACTTTTTTGATCCCAAGGGACGTGAAATTTAATTCTCTTTCTAATGACATAAGGTTGTCTGTATCTATCTTTGGTAGTTTTCTTTTTATTCCAAAATATCTGATAACGAAAAAAAAATACATTTATTATAGACAAAACCATTTAAAAAAACAATCCAAACTCAAACAAAATTGTAATAAATGGAAAAGATATGCTAAATATTCGAAAATGTATTGAAATTTCCTTTAAAATCATTTATTTGAACTTCCCGAAAAAGAAATTAGGGTTATGTTTAGGTTAGGAGGTGCGCCATCTTGTTGAAAAATCATACCCTAATTTTAGCAAGCGGGGCTTCTTCTAGGAGTTCAAATAAATGATTTTAAAGGAAATTTCAATACATTTTCGAATATTTAGCATATCTTTTCCATTTATTACAATTTTGTTTGAGTTTGGATTGTTTTTTTAAATGGTTTTGTCTATAATAAATGTATTTTTTTTTTTCGTTATCAGATATTTTGGAATAAAAAGAAAACTACCAAAGATAGATATAGACAACCTTATGTCATTAGAAAGAGAATTAAATTTCACGTCCCTTGGCATCAAAAAAAGTAGCATGTTCCATTTGAAAAAATAAAGTTATCCATGTTTGAAATTTTCCAAATTGGCATAGCCATATCTCCCAACATAAGAATAATTCCGGGCTACCCATCTGGCCCACATTAGTACATTTCATGATTACTAAGATCACAAAAGAACAGCCCCCTAGGTATTATGGTTCGCGAGATATTCAATTTTTTTCAGACAGTAGTTTTTTCACAAAAACCCGATTTGCGGCTAAACGGTTTGGTTTGGAATACATTGCATGACATAAACTCATACTAAAATTGGCCGTAGAATCCAAATATGCAATAATATACAGGGCGTTCCATTTAAAAAAACATAACTTTGATATGGGTCACCCTGTATAAAAAGTGCAATTGGAACAAAAATATTTTTAATTTGTAGCCCTAAAGGCCCCACATTATATACGATCAACAAACTTTAAAAATGTCCGTTAATAAGCCCACAATCTTCCGTCCACGCACTAATGGCCCACCCGGTATATATATTTTTTTAAACGAAACTTTTAGTTTAGTCCAGTAAATTAACAATTGAAAACTCAAACAGTAGATTTATTCTTGGACAGTAGAGGTGTTGATTAAATGAAGACAAAACAATTTTTCAAAAATTATCTTGATTTATTTTTCAGAGTATTATTTGGCTGACAAGCATGCGCAATTAGACTTGTTAGGAAACACTGCCATCTTCAGAGCCATGAATGTTGCAGTTCATGGCTCTGAAGATGGCAGTGTTGCCGAAACAAGTCTAATTGCGCATGCTTGTCAGCCAAGCCATAATACTCTGAAAAATAAATCAAGATAATTTTTGAAAAATTGTTTTGTCTTCATTTAATCAACACCTTCTACTGTCCAAGAATAAATCTACTGTTTGAGTTTTCAATTATATATATATATATATATATATATATATATATGCGAAGATAAGTTTTCTCGGGTTGTGTCGCGTGTGATGTTGAGATTTACTCGACGTTTCGGCTCTCCTTTTGGAGCCATTTTAAAGATTATGGAATTAGGGGGGAATTGTTGGGGTGGTTTGTTTACGGGGTCGCAGTCTTGCTGGTCCCCAGGTCAATTTGGATGCCTCAGAGGCTTGGTTTGGTCTCTGAGAGCAGGAGGAAGGTTGAGTGTGTGTAATTGCGTTTGTGTTCGGTTTAGGTTGACTACGGGGCCTCAGTCTGCCTCCCCAAGTCGATGTGTTATTGGTTTGGTTAGTGGATGTGTTAGGAGATTGGGTGCGTGTGTGTGTGATCGTGTCTGTGTTTAATTTAGGTTGACTTTGGGGCCTCAATCTGCCTACTCCCCCAGTCGATGTATTGCTGGATGTTTCCGAGGCTTGTGTTTGTGTTTGAGATGTGTTGGGTTGTGTGGTGGCGGTTTGCGTGTTGATGGTCGAAGTGATTTGTGTTTTGGTTTTTCTTACTGCTATGGCGCTCGAGGTCTTGCATGCTTGACGGCTAGCTGACGACTGAACCTTCTCGGTTGGGTTTGCTGCTTTTATACCTGAGTAGGTGGGGGTACTAATGGTCATTCCTTTGTTATTGACTGACCCCTTTTTAGAGCTAATTGGTTTTGGAGTGGTAATCCCTTTTTGAATCTTAATGAGCTGCTTAATTGGTGTGGTGGAAGGGGGCTCTTTGTTAGGTTTAATGGCCTTGCTAATTGAAGTCCCTTTATTAGAAGTAATCCCTTTGTTGATGTTAGAAGTTTTGATAATTGATTTGTTAACGGGTGTGTGTGGAATGTGAAGTGTTTGATCCTTGTCTTTGACCTGCCTGGGTGGTCTTTTGCTCAGCATTGGAATTAGAGGTTTCCATGTGGACGGGAAGTTAAGGGCATCGTCTCTTTTGTTTAGACATTCTGGCCTTTTGTGGATTTCTATGGCTTCTCGTGTGACGCGGGTGTGGAAGTTGTCTATTGATTCTATTGTTTTGCTTTGGTCGAAGTTCATGGTATGGCCAGTTTCATTGTGGTGTTTAACGATGGCTGATTGCGGGTCGAGTTTCCTTAGTGCTATTTTGTGTTCATAAATTCTAAAATTGATTCGTCTGTTGGTTTGACCTATGTATGACCGGTGACATTCTGCACAAGGTATTTCATAGACCCCGGGGGATTCATTCGGAATGGTGTCTTTCGGGTTTCTTATTAGGTTTGATAGTTTTTGGTGTGTGGTGAAAATGGGTTTTATGTCTTTCTTTTGGAGAATGCGGCCAATTTTATCTGTTATGCCTTTTATGTATGGGAGGAATGCCTTGTGTGTGTTTGGATCTTCAAGTTCCCTTGTAGTTTGTGTTGGTGGTTTTGGTTTTCCCGCATTGTGTATGTGTTTAAGTACCTGGTGTTTGTTGTAACCATTTTGGGTTAGTGCTTCGGTTAGTTTATGTATTTCTTTTTGTCTGTTTTGGTTGTCGGTTAGTCTGAGAGAACGTGTTACGAGGGTACGGATTACTGAGTTTAATTGTGCTGGGTGGTGGTGGGAATCGGCCTTTAGATACCGATTTGTGTGGGTTGGTTTTCTGTATACTGTGTGTGAGAAACCTTTGCTTAAGTTTTTGGTGATAAGGACGTCTAAGAATGGGAGTGAGAGGTCTTTCTCGATTTCTAATGTGAACTGGATCTGGGGATGTATGCTATTGAGATGGTTTAGGAAGTTGTCCAGGTGGTTTTTGCCATGTGGCCAGATGACGAATGTGTCGTCTACATATCGTAACCAGCAGGTGGGTTTGTGTTGAGCGGTGTTTAAGGCTTTGGTTTCGAAGTCTTCCATGAAAATATTGGCCAAGACCGGTGAGAGAGGAGAGCCCATTGGTGCTCCTTGGACCTGTTTGTAGAGTTGGTTGTTGAAAGTGAAGTACGTGTTTGAGGTGCAGTGTTTGATTAGTGAGATGGTTTCTGGTGGGATTCTGTGTTTTGTTTTTAGAATGTTTAAAGTTTCGTTGATCGGGATCTTGGGGAATAGGGATACAATGTCAAAACTGACCATCATGATGTCTGGAGATATTTGGAAGTCCTGTAGGCGGTTTAGGAAGTGGGCCGTGTTTTTGACGTAAGAAGGGGCTTCTTCTGCGAGTGGTTGAAGGGTTTTGGCTAGGTGTTGTGCTAGTTTGTGTGTGGGTGAGCGGAAGGCGCTGATTATAGGTCGTAGAGGGACCCCGGGTTTGTGAATTTTTGGTAGACCGTAAGCTCTGGGTATTCTGGAGGAGTTATTTCGAGGTGCGATTTGTTGTTTGATGACTGGGTCCAAGTGGGATTTCGCGATGAGCCCCCGTGTTGTTGTTTCAAGGTATGTGGTGGGGTTGTCTCGTGTCTTTTTGTAATCTGTGCTGTTCAGGAGTTCGGACATTTTGTTGTTGTAATCCACTGTGTTAAGTATGACGGTGGCGTTTCCTTTGTCCGCTGGGAGAATAACGATGTTGGGGTTGCTATGAAGTTGTTTTAGAGCATGACGCTCTTGAGAGCTCAGATTGGAGGGTGGGAGTTTGGAAGTACGTATTATATGGGCAATTTCTTGTCTGGTTGTTTCAGCTTCATCTTGTGTGAGGTGTGAGATGGCACTTTCTGTTTGAGAGATGATGTGTTCTATGGGTATAGTTTTTGGTGTAATGGCAAAGTTGAAGCCTTTGGATAAGGCTATTGTGGCCTGATTGTTTATAGGCGTGTCTGAGAAGTTGTGAACTGTGTTGGTGTTTGTAGATGGGGATTTTATATTGGATTTCTGTTTTGTGATCAGATGCTGGAGTTTGTGGATTTGAGTGTCGCGTTTTTGTGAGGCGATGTATTCGGCCTTTTCGTGTGAGAGGCGATCTAGAGTGTCCCACAAGATAGGGTGGATATTGTATGTGTGAATTTTAGAGTGTGTTGTGTAAAGGGAAGAATTGGTGGAATCCAGTTTTCTTCTGGTGTCGTATATATATATATATATAAAGATATACAGGTATAGTGAGTGTATATTATCAATAAATAATCAATTTCGAATTCTGACATGATATAGAAAATCAGCAAGCATATTTAGAAAGATCATTTATAATCATTATTATTATTAAAATATTTGATGTTTTATGGCTGTGAAGATTTATTCAGGAATTCGCAGTGAGTTTGCAGCCAGGAGATTAAATAAAAAAATCTTTTTATTTAATTTTTAAAATACTAGCCGCGTCGCCCGCCTTCGGCGGGCTTCGCCCCCCTGGACCCCCCCTCCAGCTGGCTCGGGCCGCCTGCGGCGGACCCTCGCCTTTTCTTATTTATGAGAACCCGTGGCGCCCGCCTTTGCATAAAGACATGGGGGCTTCGCCCCCCTGGACCCCCCTACAGCTGGCTCGGGCCGCCTGCGGCGGACCCTCGCTTTTTCTTAATTATGAGAACCCGTGGCGCCCGCCTTTGCGTCTAGACAGGGGGCGAAGCCCCCCCCCCCCCCCCTGGACCCCCCATCATCTGGCTCGGGCCCGCCTGCGGCGGACCCTCGCCTTTTCTTCTTCTTTTTTTTTTTTTTTTTTTTAAACCATTCACACTTTTTTCTCATTCACTCACACTCACACACACATTCACACAGTCTTTTCGGCAACTTAGACCATATAAGACTATAAGACCATCTGGTATCCAAATGGCTTAAATAAAATCATCGGACTGCCTGGGTCCGAACCCGCGACGTTTGGTATAGGAGGTAGGCACGCTACCTACTACGCAACACCCCGGGGGCCCTTTTCTTCTTAATTATGAAAAGAAAATTATTATTACTACTATTCCAAACCAGTGCCTGCTTGAGGATTTGTTTACATTCATGGAATACACAAATGAAAAGAATACATAAATATTTCTCTATACATTTCCTATGGGAGAAATCGTAACTTTAAAAATTAATAACTCAAAAAGTTATGGGAATTTCGGAATGAAAATAATTTTCCTGTAATCCCGAGAAGGTCCTCTTTATGCAAAAAAAAATTTCATTTCAAAATTCCAACGGGAAGTTGCCTAAATAGAGCGTGACAGACAGACGGACAGACAGACAGACAGACGGACATTAGTGAATTATATATATATAGATTTCTTTGCTCAGGGGCCCACATCTTGTGTGTACGTGGATGGCGATCACGAGCTACCCTATCTGGGACTGGCTGTATTTCTGTTCTTTGCACGTTAATCTCCCTCCTTCTATATTTTCAACAGACATCATACCGTGCGACGGACCGGCCTGCTCTATTCCATCCCGGTCGCAAAAACCCTTCCCTCCGATCCCACACCGCGGGAATAATCAGGCGAAGAAAGAAGAAAAGAAGATTATTATTAAAATATTTCTAACCTTGTAATTCAATTTTTCTCTTTCATGATCCATAAATAATTCTGTATTTCTGCCATGGATTTTAATTAATACAATGTCTTTTGGAGTAAGACGATTAATACAGCCCAATAATTTATTCAACAATCCTTCAGTAAAAATCTGAAAAAGAAAAGAGTTTACGTAGTAGGATAATAAAAAGAGAGAGCAGCTAGTTTTCTTTTCTTTTATTAAACCCTCATTGCTGACGTTTCGGTCCTGTTTAGGGCCATCTTCAGAGCTATTAATACAGAACAATACATAATGGTCATTAAGAAAATGCGTACAGACTTATATAAATTAGGTGAATATTTACCATTAGGGTTGTCAATATAAATTTTAATTTCCATATTTCACCTATATTTAACATAGTTGGTCGAATTTTATAACAATATATATTATGATAAGTAGGTGAGATATTTTATAATGGTAAAGTCTGCGAGTAAGATTCTGTGACTTTTCTATCGAGTTTAGTTTATGAATGAGGAGAAGAGAGAGACACCTCCACGGCTAGCCACCGGACTCTTACCCCCTCCACTTTATTAGTAAATGAATGCAACTATCTTTTTAAGAGACATGCGTAGAGAGCCACTGTTGAATTATAGTCTCTTTTAAAATTAATTGTCTCATTAATGAATATATGAATGGCTTCCAATGTAAGTCGTTTTTGGTAGTTGCATTCCTTTTCCAAGATGGTAGCATTTTCGAAATCAAATGTGTGCCCCTCACCGATTGCATGGGCTGACAAGGCAATGTGGGTCTCTTGATTTTTAATATTTGTTTTGTGTTGAGAGAGACGACGAGATAAATACTGCCTTGTCTGACCAATATAGCTTAGATTACAATCGGCGCAGGGCACTTTGTATACCACACTGGATGTATTAGAGAGGGGGGTGGGTGTTTTATTGTTAAATAAAAATCCAAGTGTGTTTGGAGGTTTAAAAGATATTTTTATGCTATCTTCAATTCTATAAAATAATTTTTTTATTGATTCAGCAAGACCCGGTGTATAAGTAAGGCTACGAAATATATTTGTATTTTCATTATTTGCCGTGGAAATATCTCTCTCACTCCGAACCATCCCCCATTACAGGCACCAAACTATTTCTGGGCTTATTTTTATGAAAATACAGTTTAAATATTTTCTCTATAAAATGCCTTGGATATTTATTTACATTCATGATATTTCTTATTTCATCAAAACATACTCGTTTATACTCGACATCAGTTAGACGGTCTGCCCTAGTAATCATATTATAAACAAGATTGCGCTTTTGGATTAAGGGATGGTTCGAGTGATAGTTGAGCATACGTTCAGATTTTTGATTCTTCCTCATCCATCTTGTTCTGATGTTTTCTCCTTCCCGTACAAGCTTCAAATCTAGAAAACATATCGAGTTTTCTTGTTCCAGCTCAGTGGTAAATTTAATTCTATCATTAAAGCTATTTAGTATATCTAAGGTTGGTGTTATTGCATTCTCCGGAAGGGGCGGTAATAATATCATCAATGTATTTGAATAAGAATGGTGGTTTATAGGGTTTATAGGGTAACAAAAACGAAATCCCTCCCTGTCGCTCCAAACCCGAATAAATGATCTAATAAAATCAATCATAACTAATGAGCTTGGGGACGAGGGGAATGTATTGAAGAAGTGTATTACCCATAATGGTGTAATTCCCAAATTCCACGGCCTAATAAAAACACATAAAAATAACACAATAAGGCCTATAGTATCCACAATTGGATCCCCACTATATAAAATTACTAAATATATTACTAATATTCTGAACAAGATCCCACTAAATGATATCAACATTAAGGACTCGTTCCACTTTAAAAATGACATTAATAACTACAAACTAACTCTAAATGAAAGATTAATTTCGTATGATATCATTTCTCTTTTTAGTAATATTGATCTGAAATTAGCATATGATGTTATACTACGCAAATGGGATCAGATCAAGGAATTTACATCTTTAGAGAAAGAACAATTTTTTGATATTCTAAATATTATTTTCAATAACACCTATTTCATGTTTGGCGACAAAGTTTTTTCTCAGAAATGGGGAATTCCAATGGGATCAAGCTTAGGGCCGGTGGTAGCAAATTTGGTAATAGATTGTCTTTTTGAGGTATCTCTTCCTTTGTTACCCTATAAACCACCATTCTTATTCAAATACATTGATGATATTATTACCGCCCTTCCGGAGAATGCAATAACACCAACCTTAGATATACTAAATAGCTTTAATGATAGAATTAAATTTACCACTGAGCTGGAACAAGAAAACTCGATATGTTTTCTAGATTTGAAGCTTGTACGGGAAGGAGAAAACATCAGAACAAGATGGATGAGGAAGAATCAAAAATCTGAACGTATGCTCAACTATCACTCGAACCATCCCTTAATCCAAAAGCGCAATCTTGTTTATAATATGATTACTAGGGCAGACCGTCTAACTGATGTCGAGTATAAACGAGTATGTTTTGATGAAATAAGAAATATCATGAATGTAAATAAATATCCAAGGCATTTTATAGAGAAAATATTTAAACTGTATTTTCATAAAAATAAGCCCAGAAATAGTTTGGTGCCTGTAATGGGGGATGGTTCGAGTGAGAGAGATATTTCCACGGCAAATAATGAAAATACAAATATATTTCGTAGCCTTACTTATACACCGGGTCTTGCTGAATCAATAAAAAAATTATTTTATAGAATTGAAGATAGCATAAAAATATCTTTTAAACCTCCAAACACACTTGGATTTTTATTTAACAATAAAACACCCACCCCCCTCTCTAATACATCCAGTGTGGTATACAAAGTGCCCTGCGCCGATTGTAATCTAAGCTATATTGGTCAGACAAGGCAGTATTTATCTCGTCGTCTCTCTCAACACAAAACAAATATTAAAAATCAAGAGACCCACATTGCCTTGTCAGCCCATGCAATCGGTGAGGGGCACACATTTGATTTCGAAAATGCTACCATCTTGGAAAAGGAATGCAACTACCAAAAACGACTTACATTGGAAGCCATTCATATATTCATTAATGAGACAATTAATTTTAAAAGAGACTATAATTCAACTGTGGCTCTCTACGCATGTCTCTTAAAAAGATAGTTGCATTCATTTACTAATAAAGTGGAGGGGGTAAGAGTCCGGTGGCTAGCCGTGGAGGTGTCTCTCTCTTCTCCTCATTCATAAACTAAACTCGATAGAAAAGTCACAGAATCTTACTCGCAGACTTTACCATTATAAAATATCTCACCTACTTATCATAATATATATTGTTATAAAATTCGACCAACTATGTTAAATATAGGTGAAATATGGAAATTAAAATTTATATTGACAACCCTAATGGTAAATATTCACCTAATTTATATAAGTCTGTACGCATTTTCTTAATGACCATTATGTATTGTTCTGTATTAATAGCTCTGAAGATGGCCCTAAACAGGACCGAAACGTCAGCAATGAGGGTTTAATAAAAGAAAAGAAAACTAGCTGCTCTCTCTTTTTATTATCCTACTACATCAACTACACAGCTATAAAAAAACCTCCAATA
>JAKCPI010031124.1:0-25680 GCA_023213315.1 Euborellia annulipes
CAATGTACGTCCCTAATGGGCAACCCAATGAGGCCCCAATAGGTCTCACATTAAAATTTCTAGTCGGGTATAGTCTATTATTTATTTCCATATAATTTGGTTGATAAAAAGTTTTTAAGCGCGATAATCGAATTAAATTAATATGAGAAAGTAATGAAAGTGAAAGTTTTAGTATTAATCATACTTGTTTAATGAAAATTAGATTTATAAAACCAGAGATCAGCTTCCTACTTTTTTTTTTCATTTGTCTTCTATATCTTTTTTTATCGCATTTCAAATTTTATTTTTTATATTATTTCGAAGCCTGACGCCATTTAGAAAATCAACAAAATCAGCAAAATGAAGCTATGACAAGACAAAAATAAATAAATCCTCATGGTTTCTAAAATTTTGGTATCTACAATTAGCCTTGAGAATCTTCTCCCTTTAATTTTCAATATATCAAATTTTTCGTAAATAGAAAAATAAATTTTATAGGCGAAATATTTTTTTTTTTAATATTTTTATTTTTCAACCTTGATAGTTTTTCTATTAGTGGAGATGACCTTAGTCAAGTTTGAAATAAAAATTCGAATTTTTTTAATTTACTTTCTAACAATTAGAGGTCAAGTGTATACTTTTCATCCTAATTGAGTAAAAGTAACGCCAATTACTCATAGCGGTTTGACTCCAAGTGGCACTATATGACCAATCAATCACAAACTCACTTAGTAAATTATTTTATCTTAATTGAAATATTGACAGGTGCTTTATAATCTATATAAAATTTAGCTACCTAGTAAATGCTACCTTTGAGAAAGCACCCTTGCCTTTATTATAAATATTTTTAATTACAATATACTAATTAAATAAGCTTTGAATAATATTATGTTCAGAGAGGGAGAATACTAATTAAATATGATCATTATTCATTTAACTAACTCCTTTTGGTGGAAAAAATCCTATTTATTCGTCCAAATTTCAAAATTTTCCACCAATCTAAATTTTTCAGTACACTAATTCAATAACAGAGAATAAAGATGTACACCTATTTCGGTTTTTACACGATAGATACATTCCAGAAAAAGTCATCTAAAACTTATTAACTTTCCACTTTTGTTTTCGAATTGTAGTTTTCGACATTTTTCTTAAAACAAAAAACAGTTTTAAGAAATCAAATGAATAACCGCGCAAAATCGAATGAAATTATGCAAAAAAAGATTGATTGTTTTTTTTTTTTGTAAACCGTGTTAAATCAAAACAGTCAAACAGGGGGGAGTAGGAGCGAAACTTTTACGCATGTTTTTGTCGATAAGATGGCGTTGTGTCTTAAAAATTAAGCAACAAAAAAAACTCCTATTACGAAAATTTGACAATAGAAGTCAGAATGGTGAACAATTAATACTTTATAAATATTATTATATATTATTTATCATTTATAAAAACATAAAAATATATAAATATAGGGACGATATTGGCTAATAAAGGATCTGATAATACCGGCTGTTAGACTAGCCTGCCATCTTTTGCAAAAGTGCTGAACTAATTGACAGTTAATTTTTGAATAAATCATCTAAGCTTATTTTAAATTTTTCTTAATTAATATGTGATTAATAATAATAATTAATCCATTTTTAAATTGAAAAAAAAATTTAAAATTATTGTAATACTGTAGTTTGTTTTTCTGTATTTGCCTGATAACGAAAAAATTAATTTTCATAATTTTTTAACAAGTCACTAAAAAAAGTAAAACTTTCTGTTACAATAATTCCTTATGAATTTAATTCATTTAAAAAAAAACCACATTGAATAATTCCTTATAATAGTCTAGTTTTTTTTTTTTTTAAGTACAGTACGTTTGGACAGCCGCTTCTTAGACGTATATATTTGTGCATTTATGGTGAAGCGATTGCCAAATATATCGTAGGTCACTATTTTATTCGTTAACAAACTTCCTTCTCTAAGGACACGGTTCGAAATGCTCTTTAACAACCAAAACCGGTGAGCATGAAAGTCAATGTCCGTTGTTTTCGGCTATAAATATTAATAAAATTTGTGTTGTTGTTATTTCTGGAAGTAGAATATTTATCTTCCAAAAATATTTCAATAACGAATATATTAATTTTTTTTTAGATTCTAGAAACATCCTGTTTATTATAATTTGCCTTGTGTGGTATATGATGTTCATAAAATTATTTTCTAAAGGTCTCGTTCTAATTTTTAAATAGACTCATAGGTCTATTTAAGGCTGACTTCTTCAGGGTAGGTTCGATAAAATCCCCTCTGGCTTTTCTGGGTCGAGGGTCGCTCAAGGTTTGCAATCTGCAAATATTTTGTGCTCAACGGCCAAGGTTCTTTCTTTTTATTTAATTAAAAAATTTAGACAAGGTTCCTGAGGGCAAGGACTTCTCCATTTTAAAACAACACTCCCGTGTATTTTATAGGTGTATCAATATTTTACACATGTGTATCCTTTTATGTACAGTATAATTTAGTGAGTAGTAAGTAATAATAACAGTATTATATTTGGCATTAGTATCCATTATTATTGATTTCATGCCATTTATTAATTATAAATTTGACAATTAAAAGGTATTTAAACACTCGTGACATATAGGAATGATTTGATTTTCAGCAGAAAACCCATTTCTGAAATGACACTCGAGCATCGAAATACGTATTAAGTGTTAATAAATAATTATCTTGAAACGGAAAACCAAGTGTTTTATTTGTATTTTGTAATCTAATCAATTTCTTAAAATTTTCAACTGTGAAGACAAACAAAAATGAATTTGGAATGGATAAAACAATAATTACTGTAGATAACAGGAAACAAATAGGCGATGATAATAAGATTTTAGGCTCTAGCCATACAAGCAAAATAGAGATTTCGCCTCTTATGTTAGAGGATAAGGGTTCGCTTCCCTCCCGAAATAAGAAATTTTTCTAATTGGCTAACAATTAATTTAGCAAAATTGAAAAAATAAATGTTTTAAATTGTTATTTGTGTTTCTTGTTAGAAACCCATTTAAACTTGATAATTTTTTAGTATTTTTCAAGTTGTTTTTTTGTATGGGATTCTTATCTAAATATTCCATTGCAGAGAAAGAGAGGAAGAAATAAGAAAAATCATAAAAAATTTTTATAAATTCATTAGAGATGTCTGTGAATCTTTATTGATAGTGCAAAAATAATTGGATTCATTGTATGGAAGAATTCAGATATTTCACAACAAATTCAAGGATTTATTTGAATTTTTTTTTTATACATAGTAAATTCCCGGATGTCCTTCAATTTATCCTGTATCTCCTAAACTTAGATTTGCCTCAAATTAAATAAAATAAGAATAATCTGAATTTATTATTGTTTTAAATAAATTAAAATTAAAGCAAAGTAAGGTAGAGTAAATTAAAGTAAAAATTCGGATGATCCTCTCTGAAATATCTTTTTTTTTTGTAACCTAAATATAAAATTCTTTAAATAATAATGTGTCATTTTAAAATATTATTAGCGAGAATATATTTCTTCATGATATCCATTTTGAACCTCTATTTTACGCTGAAAGGGCAAAAAAAATAGCATGCTCATAATTCTTTATAGGGTTCGACCGAAACAAGATTTTCAGCCGAAACCGAATTCCGGCTTCAATTTTAGTTTTAACCGTAACCGAAACTTGTTTTAAACTTTTTCTTAAAATTTCCTACACAAAATCCATATCATTTTCGGCTGGTTTCTGGCCAAAACCGAAACTTCGATAGGTTTCTAATTCTTTATGATACTTTTTGAAAATTTGAATGAAAAAATTAATTTTAGGTTGAGTAAAAATGATCCCAAATTTTGTGGTTTTACTTATTATTTATTATTTTTGTTTATATTTAAACTAAAAAAAAAGATTCTTAATATCAAGGACGCTCTATTTAGAATTTTGGCAAGGTTATAAAATTAAACTTGTGGATTAAAAAAAAAATTACTCTTTTAGAAATAAGTACAATTTTGTGAGACGTGAGGCCACCAGTTTTTCTTTTTCCTATTTGTAAAGTTGAAATGGCAATATGGAAAATATACTCTCAACTTTTGTTCTCATCGCTTCCAGGAATTTTCCTGATTTAATATGAAAAATGATGCAAAAACCAACAAATAAGTTAAAAGCAACAATAAAAAACACCAACTTTGTTTGTGGGTTTCCATTTTCATATTAAAACAGGAAAATTCCTGGAAGCGACGAGAAACCACCTAGAACAAAAGCTTAAGGCGGCCATACACGGCAGGTCCATTTAGGCCGAGCCAATTTGTGCGAGTCCATTTTTCGACCGATCCAAAATAGGGGGTCATACACGGCCGAGCCTAGCAGGCCCGTTTGAAATTTGACATTTAAGAGTAAATAAAGGTTAGTCTCTTAGTAAATTGTCAAATCGGTGCCTAATACAACAAAATAAAAAAACCAAAAAAATATATATTTTTTTATAAGGAAGATACAACAAGAAAAAACAAATAGAATTTATTAAATGATTTTGTTTAATAAGACAAAAAAATTGTTTAAAAATATCAGAAAATATGCCACCATATAAATAATAAATAAAAAATGTTTATTTAAATCCTTTATAGAAGGAAAAACAACCTTTTGTAGCTCGTTACATCTGTGCTTTTTTTGAAATAGAATTTTGTTTAATACAACAAAATGAAAAATTGCATAAAAATATCCCAATATAGGCCTATGTCATCTTTCATATCATAAATAATTTAAATAATTTTTATAAATTGAAAATTTTTATTTAAATCTTGTGTTAGACACAAGTGAAGAAACGGTTACAAATTAAATGTAGGACATTTTGTGGGTCATTGAATCAAAATGCAAAATTGCCCCGAAAAATGCGGGATGAATGGTTACCATTGATCATTTGAACTTCCCCCCAACAAATGACATGTCACTCATAATTATCTTAATTTTAGTACTTTTTCAAAATTTTATTTAAAAAAAATGATTTAAAAAATATTTAAATAATTATCCTAATTAAAATCTCTTCAGAAAATTTAAAAAAAATATCAAAAGGATCTAAAAAAAATAAATATGAATCTGGCAACGCTGCACAAGTTTTGGCTTGGCTCGGAGAACTGCCATACACGGCGAGGACAAATCCAAGGCTCGTGGACTTGGCTCTGTGTGTTAGAGTATTTGAATCTCGTCTTCTCTCAGTTTTGAAATGGAAAAGTATATTTGTAAATTCATTATTTTCTTTGTCAAAAAAATAAAATAATAAAATGCATAATTCTATCATTCTTTGTACTTTATCACTTTATCATAATAACATGTGTTAAAAGCATTTTATAAGATAGATAAGTTAATCTTTGTCCGTATATTTTTTTTTTATTTACATACTAATTAATGGAAAATGCACTTTTCATTTCTTTTATTAATTAGTCTAATTAACATCACACTAATAATGCGTCCAATTAATCAACTTAAATGAAATTATCGAGTTAATTTAAAATATTAAGATCTTTGTGAGAAAAGGAATTTTAACTGTTTCAAAAGAAATCAGTTTTGAACCGAAACTCCTCAAATCAAACTACGCTGATTTTTCGGCAAGGGTGTAGGAAGGGAAAACAAAAAATAATTTATTTTATTTTGCCCAAATGAGTTTATTTCCTAAGCTTGAAATCAGTTTTGTTTAAACTAATCAATTCCAATAATAAAGGATTTTGTCCTAATTTATCGAATCAATATGTTGTAGAATAAATAAAAGGCCAAGCAATTAGGAAACATTAAATATTTGAATAGGTATCGGAATGAGTTGATCAAGCGATTAGTGATCAGGAGTAGCCTAAAGAAAGAACGCCGAGCTTTCGGATAGTCTGGAGATTCCGGGTTCGACATCCGGGGCACCAGAGAAACTTGAATCTCCCAGGAAAAATAAATCTCACTTTTAAGTGTTAATTAAAAAACTAACTAAAATCGAATCCGTTCAAGGTCTTGAATAAAATATATTATTTGATTCTGTCTAAAAAATTTCATATAAAAGTAAACACAGTCAATGTATTTAATAAAATAAACGAGCAATGTATGTGTATGTGTGTAAGCACACCAGTTCTCGAAAACGGCTCTAACGACTTTTTTCAAATTTTAAATATATACTATTTTCGGTACGAAAATGAAATTGCCCTAGGCCTCATCTTTGGTAAAATCCGGGTACTAGTACTTTACTGATGTACTTTTTTAGTTTTTTCCATTTTTCTCGGAATTTCCTTCACCGATTTCTTTCAAAAAATATTTATTATTTGTGGTATAGAAAACAAAGTACGATTTATTTCGTCTTTGGGAAACCAGGCGTACTAGTACTTTACTAATGTACTTTTTTATTTTTTCCAATTTTCTCAAAAATTCAGTCTGATTTATTTCAAATTTTAAGTAGTAACAATATGAAATTAAGCTAGGTTTTGTCTTTGGGATACTTTAGTACTAGTACTTTACCTAGGAATTCTTTTTTTCAATTTTATCAAAAGAAAAAACCAGCGAGCTCCAGCTCGGTCATCTCGGAACTTTAATAAAATTAAATTTTTTTCTTATCTTGTTTCATAAACGATCAGAATCCTATTCGTGGAAAACAAGTGCCCATCGCTTTCTATTTTTTGGCTATTAATGAGCATGCAAAACGATTGATCTTGGAATATTTCTTAATTATGCCTGCTTAAAGGTTGAAAGGAAACCCGCCGCGGCCAGCTAAACACTTTGTGGCAGACTAGTAACTAACTAATTATTTTTGTGTTATGTAGTTTCTAATGGAATTATTAAATAAATTACAAGTAATTTAAAATGGATTTGTAATGTTAAAAACAAAAGATGAGATTCGTTGTTATTTATCTTAATTATCAAATGTCGTTGTTTTTAATTAATATTTTTCTTAGAATGAAAAGAAAATCAATTACGAATCCATATCAAAACAGGATATTGTTATTGGTGAAGGTTAATGAAAAAAATAAGAACAAAAAAAAGGAACGGAGTTTATTTACCTTATCTTCGGGGATGCCATGATTAACGAGAAGCGCGAGGCCCTTCTCGGAAAGAGCTTTGCGC
Organism: Euborellia annulipes; assembly: GCA_023213315.1. Classification (NCBI taxonomy): domain Eukaryota; kingdom Metazoa; phylum Arthropoda; class Insecta; order Dermaptera; family Anisolabididae; genus Euborellia; species Euborellia annulipes. The sequence continues at coordinate 7,052 of JAKCPI010031124.1, forward strand.
AGTTGAGCTGCGATCTTGCGCAGGCAGGCGCCGCTTGGCCCCTCGGTGCCTCCTGTCAACAATAAAAAGGTCAAATGAAATTTCCAGAAATTATTCTAACTGAATTATTCAATGCTAGAAATCATTAGTGAGACTAATGCAACAAGCGAAGCGAATTATTATTTTTTTTTTTAGCGACATCCGTCCTTTTCGTAATTTCTAATAAGACTTAAACTTATTATTTGCAACTTAATGTGACTTCATCTAAAATTTTCCTTAAAATTTAATGATAAAAGGTGACTTTATGTTTCAAACGGAAATTATATCACCGGATCTTATTTCCTCTCAATATGTCGTTTTCTAACAAGATAAATAAAAAAAAAATCAATTTAAAAAAAAAGAGAAATCAAAACAAAATTTTGTCATAGATAAATTTAATTCGCGAATGAATATAAAGGTATTTTCATTTCACAGATGGTTTGATAAATACTGTAAATTATGCAACCAATGGCGTCATTTGGGGGAAGGGCATTTGCGCCCTTCCCCCCAAAGAGCTCTAATATTTCTTAAATTTTATATTATTCTAAATATAATATATCTACGCGTATATAAACTGTAAAAAATTAAAAATCTTGTGGCTAAATTTGAGATACCTAAGTAAATTTTAAGAAAAAAATCCCCCCCCCCCCCCAAGAAAAAGTTATAATGTTGCCACTGTATGCAACTAAAAATTTTTTTTTTTAAATTTATTAGGTTTTAGACTACAAGGGTCATTTCACCTTCACAGCATATTTGTACAATTACATTTTTTTCCTTTTTTTCTAATACAACTGCAACTAAATTTCTTTATAAACAAAAAATAATTTTTCTTTTTTATCTATTCAGCTTCTAAGATCATTTAAACTTTAACATGATTTAAATATGGTATATTAGGGGGTCAATTTACTTGGTATCCAAATGATTTAAATAAATATTCATTGAACTGCCTGGGATCCGAACCCGCGCCCCTTGGCTTTAAGACTATCAAAATTGACATATGTCAACAGCTCTAGCCTCTCGGTCCCGGGGGTGCTGGGGAGGGGGGGACTTTTTATTTAATAGGAATTAAAAATTAAAAACAATAGGCTAAGTAATAGCCTGCCTTTTAATACTTATTTTAAGATTTTGTATGTGTTAGTGAAAAAAGATAAATCAAACAAAGAAATTTTATTTTCTTGACCCCTAGTCGCTGGTCTTATAGAAATTATTTTTAAGTGAACTTTCCTCTTTCGTCATATTTTAGTTTTTAAGTTTGAAGAATATTAAAAAATCATTTATCGTTAATTGCAAATTCATATTAAGGTAGTTATATTGTTCAGCAAATACAGGAAGAGAAATTCTTTTAATTTTTTTGGCTAATTCCTAAAGGAGCGAAGGAGACAAGGCTATTTATTGGCCCGTATCTGTCAAATGCGGCCTTCGAAGTTTGACGTCACTCTAGAATAGGGGGGGGAGGCAGGTCATCAATTAGCATCGACCACACAGATGATTGACAGCTTGCACTCCTATTGCTTTTTGATACTATATAATTAATTAATCTAAAAATGAAAATAAATTCAAAAATATTCTATTGCAATGATTTGTAAAAAAAAAAAATATATATATCTAGTTCCCAAATGATTTGGAGCAATTAATCCAAAAATTCTTAAGTTATTTGGTCATTTGGGCTGTCTACCTTTTTTGCTACATTTTTTAAATCAATAACAAAAAATATCGTTTTCTAAAATCAAATTATAACATCATTATCTAAAGATGAATGAAAAAGTTTTAAATTTTAGCTATTAAATGCTAATAAATTAAATATAATATTAGATAAAGAAATTATTTTATTCAAGAATTCCGATTATCTCAAGTATTTAAGTAATTTGAATATTATTATTAATGGTTTGATAAAAAATTCTTTATAGTGATATATGACAGTTTTTTTTTTTTTGTTTTTTTAACATAATCAAATCCCGCCAAGAAATTATTTCTCGCAGAATATTAGCTATTATCATGAACTAGTTTCTAATTCTCAGCACCTGGCAACTATCATCGTGCTGGAATGCAACTAAAAAATAACGTCACGAAAGCACTAGAGAATGATAGCAATGTCTTTTTCTAAGGATGTGGCTTGCATATATTAATAGATGCGCATCGTCGAACTTATTAAAAATATATTCAGCCTTTTGACCCCTTTGAGCCAGCCCATTTATTTATCCTTTATCAGTCAGATCTCTAGCTCCACATGATCCAAGTCTGAAGTGATATTTTTAATAATTGAAGGGGTTTCTGCCGTAGAAAATTATCTAAGTTTTTAACAAAGGGACAGCCTACCTATGTCTATTCAATGAAACAAAAAATCTTTTACTTTCAAATTAAATTTCTCATTTAAATGTCTCATTAAGAATTTTTTTTATAAATTAACTTTCTAGCATTTTTTTTTCAATTTCTCTAAAAAAAATAAATATTGGACTATCTGGCAAATGCAATATTTATTATACAAACTATAAGCTGGAATGCTTTTTTAATACACCTGGTAGCTGAAAATTTTTTGTTTGTTGTATATAAAAGCGTTTAGATTAAGTATAATGTTGATAAAGATGATCTCTATTATCTATTTCGATAAGCCGATATGAAAGTTGATCTTGAATTTTAAATGTCCCATCAAATCTAAAGGAAATCTCTTTACAGGGGAGGCCAACCCATGGGTATTGGGGTAGTTATGGGAAATCATAATAATAAATTAATATAAAAGAAAAAAAACTTTGTAAAAAAAAGTCTAGTAAATTATTTCCGCACTTTCTACTGTTTACTTGTTATTCGTTTTTAGAAATAATTTCTTATTACTAGCAAGTAATTTGCATTTGCAAGATGAGAAAAAAAAATGTTTTCCTACTCTCTGAATCTCTCTCCATGAATACTTAGACTAAAGTTTATTCCAAGTCACAGGTCAATACATTTATCAAATCATTATCAATCCATTTATCCTCCATTAGATTTGTTTTTCTTTATAAAACCATTCCTGTTGCAATATTTTTATATAATATTTATGAGGATAATTTTAGTTTTTTCCTTATTAAATTTCGTATTATAGCCAGTGAAAAATTTAATGCTAATTATAAAAATAAAATTAATTTTGAACATATCTTATTATTCATTCTGTTAAGAGTTTTTTTTATTAATAAAAATTTTACACGAACAATACAACAAAGAGGGATAAAGCATATTTGCTTTTGAAAATCCAAGACAAAGATTTATTAATGGTTTCTCCTTTTGGGAAACAAAACCGAGCATGATCCCATAATCTCAAACACCCATTCAAAATAAAAATCTTTTACAAATTTTAATCCTTGCGAATAATTTATTTAGAGAATTCTCGCTAATTAAATCAGAATTTTGTATAAATTTTGTAAGCCACCTTTTTGTCTCAAGCTATAAAATTCCTTTGAAGGAGACAATGATTGATATTTGATACTATTTTTTTTTTTTTATTTAAAAAAAAAACACTCATACTTTTTTCACATTCACATAGTATTTTCGGCAACTTAGGCCTTATAAGACTTTATACGATACTTTATTTGATACTATTGCTTGTTTAGAAAAAAATAATCTGTCAACATTAAAATAAATCCTAGGTTATGATTATTTATAGACTATTATTGTTAACTATTGCAAAATTTTATTTCATTGATAAATAAATATAGCCTAAGTTTTATTAAATTCTGCCAATGAATCATTATGAACAATAAGCAGCTGACAAGGGCATCAAGAGCATCGGACTCTTATTTATAAACAGCAGGTGTTTATCTAAAAAAAAAAATTCTTTTTAAAAAAGAAGAGAGGTGCGTGTTAAAGGTTGACAGGTGGGGACTATTCGTCTATAGGTTATTATACAAATCCGTTCAGGATCTTGAATTTTTTAAAATAGTTTTTATGGGAAAACGAATACTAACTAATACGGATGGAGGACAACGAAGAAGCAGATAAACTTGCAAAAAGGGGATCAAAAACACCCTTTACTGGACCAGAGGCATTCAGCGGAATTGGGATGAACACCATGCGGGCGACTCTGGATTCAAAAGAAAAGAACGAAAGAGAACAGCTATGGAGAGAATATCCAAAAGTGAGGCAATCAAAAGAACTTATTGTGACATTTAACCAGAAGAGAACTGTGCATTGCTTGAAACTTAGTAAGAACAAGTTGAGAATACTGACGGGATGCTTAACAGCAGACTCAGGGGACATCTGAAGAAACTAGATCTGGAAGAAATCGACATGTGCAGGTTCTGTGAATCAGCAGAAGAGACCTGAGCTCATCTCCTCAAGGATTGTGGAGCCCTGATCCACAAGAGAAGAGCAATATGGGGAGCATATAGCTTCCTTAGAATGGTGCCAGATCCTCAGCTTTTTGGAGACTACCGGTCTTGAAAGGATACTCTAAATGAGGACTTATGCCTTACAAGGCCCCCTGTGTCCCCCCACCACACAATAGATCCAGGCAGTGGAGTCATTTGGGGGGGGGGGGGGGGGGGGGGGTTCCCTCCGCCTCTTTTTTTTTTATTTTTTATATTATTATTATTAAAAAAAATAAAAATATTATACTCTTCATATAAAATATAAAAAAATAAAAAAAAATAAATATTTAAATTTTTTTTATTTTTTTTTTTTTTTATTTTTTTAAAAAAAACCCCCCCCCCCCACAAAAAAAATTTTTTTTTTTTTTTTTTTTTTCCCCCCCAAAAAAATTCAGGAGGTCGCAGTGCAACACACATCTCTTCGAAGGAATTTACAACTTTGCTGAAATAAAAGGACAAATTGTTTTTTAATTTAAAATTAATTTTAAAACTTGATTTTCTTATCAGTTTAGTCAAAGGCCTATTAATTATTTTATCCCTAATTATATATAGGCTATAGATAGATATTATAATTTCCTCTCTTTTTATCTAACGGTTTACTATATAAATTTTTTTACTCATTAAAGGTCAAAGAATTATAATAAAATTTATTCATTCTGACTTTTGTCTTTTTAATTTTTTTTTCCTTACAGCTGTAAAATACCTAGATTAGTTATAGGCCTATCATAAAAAAATTTCAAGTATATTCAATTTTGTTCAAAATAAGAGACAAGCAATTGGAAAATTAAATTTAGAGTTTAGTTCAAAACTCAATTAAATTTCGAATTCACTAAGCAAGCATATTTATTCACTTAATTAAATTATATTTTTAATTTAATTTTATTCTAACTCTAATCTTCAAATTAACTTAGATATTAAATCATCTTAATTTGTTACATCATAATAAATACTCTAGAAAAATAGATTTAATTTCGTTAGATTGCCAGTAGACGAAATAGAAGGTTAAAAGCCCAAGAATCGAGTTCTACAAGCGATAAAGACTTATAATCAAAGTCATATATCAAAGATTTATGAGTGTCAATGTATTTTAAAAATACGAAACACTATAAATAGCACTCTAATATAGGTCTATTCATAATTAGAATCATTCCCCCCGTCTAGACTAGTCAGTTTAAAAGTCGTTAATATCAACAGCCAAGAGGTGTTTAATTGATTCTAAAATATTTGTGTCAATTCTATTTGATTTGTACAATTAAGATGGCTTCATATCCGGTTTATTTGAGTTTTTTTTTTTTTTTGCCTAATTTGACATATTTACTGATGGTAAATTATAGGCCTATCCGTCTTTATTAATTAGAGTATTTTCGGTCCATATTGATTTAAAAGAAGAGATTGTTTCCTCAACTAGAGCCTACTGTTGATAATTTAAATTTAATAAATTAATGCCTTTATAAAGAAAATATAAACGTATTTAATTAAAAGCCAGTAAAGGATCGTTGCGCCTGAATAAGAGATACCGGAAATGCTTATGTGATGAGCGGGTTGCCTAACGTTTAAAAGCTTTCAAATATTGTTCTACGGCTTTCCATTTTGAGGCTCATCACAAAAATTTATATTTATTATAAATCTACCTACAATCAGTCCATTTTGAACCACTATCATTGGGCTTTTAGAATTCCGAATTGGTTAGAAATTTTGGAATGTTCGTTTTAAACGCACAGTTGTTTTTTTTTTAAGAAATTTTTTATTAAAACTCTTCTAATTTCTGTTATTTATTAGAAGTAGAACCTGTCTTTAATTTAGCTAATTGATTATAAATTTACAATTTCTAAGAAAAATTTCCAAACTATCTTTAATAGCAAATGGAATTAGTAATTTGCATAGATCTAAAAAAGCATTCAAATTGCGGCAGATGTTGACGAAAAAAAATTCGAAGAATTTATTTAAATTTCCTCCAACTGTTGTTGGTTAGAAATCTGTATTTGGTTAAGGAGATATATAATTTTTATTTTTCTGCATCCTGTTCATCCTTTTTATCTATATATTTATCTATTAATATGAATCCCAGTTGGTTGAAAAAAATTCTGTGACATAAATAGCAAAAAACACGTCATATATAGGTGATTTAATTACAAATATGTTATTCTATTTTAAGTAAAACGCAAACAAAATTAGTGCTAAAAATTAATTTTAAATTTGATCCTTTGTGGTTTCATCATTTTTGACTATAAATTTATCAAGCAAATTCAAAAAATATTTTGCAGATGTTTTATTAATAAAATTTAAAAAAAATATTGAGTAGAGAGAAGACTCTTTCTTGACTGTTAGATGTTGTTATTAAAATTGCCATTCAATTCAATTGTGCAAGATAATAAAAAGCCGCATCTTCGAATGCACTCGCTGCTTAGTTTCAAGTCACGCCCCACCATTCAAGGATATTCTTTGAAAGTAGGAAATTAATATAAAAGGCTGAACTTCTAATCAATTGATTTAAAATTAAAAATCTATCTATATAAGGCAGATGAAAAAAATAATAATGGTCTTTTTATTTTTATTTTGCTTCAATTCTAACTGCAAGTAAAAATCACCTTAAATAAACATAAAGATCAATGTCAAAGTCAACCTATTTGAGCGTTTTTTTACATGTTTATATCAATACATTATATACTCAAATCTATTTTATCTAATGATAAGTCATTTATCCTTTTTAAGTCAGAGGCTTTGGCAAATTATTCCTTATATATGTTACCATTAATTCAAATTTTATAAAAAAAAAATGTCCGCTTAGCTAATTCTGGTATACTAGGTACTCTATCTATCTATACTCAATTCCCGATTAAAATAAAAAGTCAAAATTAAAAAAAATCTCTTGCTATGAATAATACTAATAATAGATAATAGACCTATGATTAATTAATGATTTTTAAATTTTTGAACCATTTATAGAAAAATCTGTGGTCACACCAGTCTTTTAATAGTCTCGGCTAATAAGTCTCCACGAAATTAAACTCTCTGTTAAGGGGGTTCAGGAGCGACGTCTAAACGTACTTTTAAAAAAGACTAGACAATTATAGGGAAGTTTTCAATGCGGTTTTTTTTTAATGAATTAAATTCAAAAATTCATAAGAGATTATTGGGACATCGAGCTATAATTTTTTTAATGACTAATAAAAAAATTAAGGAAATTAATTTTTTTGTTATCAAGCCAATATAGAAAACCTTCTGTCCAAATATTCTTTAATTTTTTTTAAATTTAAAAATAAATTTATTGTTATTATTAATCACATATTAATTAAGAAATTTTTAAAATAAGCTTAGATGATTTATTTAAAAATCAACTGTCAAATTAGTTCAGCATTCTTGCAATAGATGGCAGGCTAATCTAACACCCGATATAGTATTAGCCTATATCTGGCCTATATTTATATATTTTTATGCTTTTATAAAAGATACATAATATATAATAACATTTATAAAGAATTTATTGTTAAAAGATCAATGAAAATCAACTAAATGCATTAAATATTATTAGCTACCATTCTGACATCTCTTGGCAAATTTTTGAATTACTTGATTTTTGGGCATACTTTTTATGACACACAACGCCATCTTAGCGGGAAAAACATGCGTAACACCTTCGGTCCTATTCCACCTTAAGGAAACAGTTTCGGTTTTAATGAAATAAAACGGCACGGTCCTTTCCTATCTATTGTTTAAATACAACAGCCACGTTAATTCTTCAAATCTAAAGACAAAGAGGTTACAAAAAGAAATAAAGCATGAAATGTAATATTATAAATTAATTGGGCCGATAATCCAAGATAAAGATAGTACAAAACCAATCATGGTTCGAGTGTAGGGGGAGTCAAAATTCAAACAACAACTCATACTCATCTCTCAAATTTCATTAACTTAAACGATATATTGACTGACTAATTTACAGCTTTTTGAAAAATCTCCAACTATTTTAATCAAAACTATTTAGTAATTATTAATTTAAGATTATTATATGTATAAATAAAAAAAGAGAAAGAGAGAGTGAAACAAATAAATTATAGTAATTAGTCATTATTTAGGAGGAATATATTTCGCATAAATTTCTCGCTGATAAGCTTGCTCATGTTTGCTTATCGAATGAGTGAGTGATAGGAAGCCAGGCGGAAGTTAAGAGCTCACTCGGTCGGGGCATTAATATGCAGTCAGAGCAAGTTAGTCGAGTTTAGTTTGCCTTGTATGCCTTTAAAAAGAGAATAAGAGACAGAAAGAGCAGCACTATTTCAATTTGTCCACCTCCATTCAATCTCAACAAAACATAGTAGAGATAGTGAGGTGTGTCCGGTCTTTGCGCTCGTTCTAATAATTGTATAGCCTATATATTATAACACCCACTAAGGCTATTTTATTACCTATACAAACAGCGAAGTATTCAGAGAAATTTATTAGATAAAAATATATATAATGTAGATATCAATAATGTCAAAAGATTTCCTTAAAAGCGAAATAAAAAATCAGACCATTATTTATTTTAATGAAATTATATGCGTTTTTTCGCTTAAATTTATTTATTCTTAACTCATATTCAGTTGGAGAATGGACCATTTTAATAATTAGGAGAAATTCGAATCGATACGTCAGATGAGAAGAAATTTAAATAAACAAGAATATCTGCACTTTTTATTTATGTTCCAACTATTATTAAAAACAAAATTGTTATGAGGATGTGGCATAAGGGCAGCCAAGGCGAAAAAAAAAAAAAATCTATTTTTTGTCGACGTTTTGAGTGCCGATCGCACTCTTCATCAGGACCTACGATCAGTCAAACAATTTTATTGTAAAAACAAATTGGCTGGGGGCCAAAATGGAACAAAGCCGAAGGAAAAAAAAAAAAAAAAAAAAAAAATAAATCATAATTTACACAAGAGTTAACAAAATTAAAAAATAGTAAGATATATACAAAAATGATGTCAAGTTGTCAGGTTATTTGACATGGCAGTGTAGCAACGTTTTAACCAATTTATATTTTCTTGAAGACCTACTGTTTCGAGGTCGAATGAATTAAATTTGCTTTTATTAGTGTGTATATTTAAACTAATTCTTTTATCCACTCTTTTTTTTTTGACAATTTGACATCATTTTTGTATGTATCTTACTATTTTTTAATTTTGTTAACTCTTGTGTAAATTATGATTTATTACAATAAAATTGTTTGACTGATCGTAGGTCCTGATGAAGAGTGCGATCGGCACTCGAAACGTCGACAAAAAATGGATTTTATTTTATTTTTCGCCTTGGCTGCTCTTATGCCATATCCTCATATAAAAATTGTTAAATTAATTATTTTGAACAAATTTTGTTTGTGAGAATAATTTTTAATATGGTATGTTAGCGAGGTGAATAGCTGAATCAATGTGTAGTAGAAAAAATAATAAAAGGCCGAGGAGCTATGTTTATTTCTTTATTAAAGAACCCACAGCGACGTTTCGGTCGACTATGCGACCATCTTCATGGCTAGAGTTCAGTCAAAAGAAAAACCTCTTACGTTCTTTGACAGACAATTCATAAAATTCCTTACGATCTATCAGATGCATTCAGTCATATTGATTTTGACGCTGAATGCATACCATATAATATGAGGATGTGGTATATGAGCAGCCAAAGCGAAAAAATAAAATAAAAGTCAATATTTTGTCGACGTTTCGAGTGCCAATCGCACTCTTCATCAGGACAAAAATTGATGTCAAAATCATGGCAGTGTAGCAATTCTTTATATTCTCTTTACTGTTTGGAGGTCCTAATGAAGAGTGCGATTAGCAAAATATAAAGTTTTATTTTATTTTTTTTGTCTTGGCTGGCATATACCACATCCTCATTTTATATAATAATTTTTTTTTTTTAATAAAAAACCACTCCCTGCTTTACCTAATAACAAGTCACCTCTAAAAGAGGATTCTCCATTCATTTTTAGTTCAAGAATTAATTCAAATTTCAATTTTACATCACACGTGCAAAAAATCTGGTGTGACTGGCGCACAGCACACAACTTCTCTTACCCTTCGGTAAGAGAAAGTTGTGCACCGTGCTGGTCACACCAGATTTTTTGTGTCGAGATATATTTAGTTTCCGATAGCACCTTAGTTTCAAACTTGCATTTTAAATGTTGACTGCTTGAAATAAACTATGGTTATTTTTCAAAATTTTAATCTCATATTTGGACATTTTATACACAATATAGAATCGTAAATAAATACAAAATTTCATAAGAATTGGAAAAAAAAAAAAAATTTTAAATGCGTAAAAAGTTCCAAAGGGGACCCCCTTTTGAATCGAAATTAACATACAAATTCCTATAGGAAATTAACATTAGGCCTATGAGAGAAGGCGGAGAGACAGGCGATAATGTTTGCAAGTGAGGAGAGAGAGAGATATATGTTTTCTCTTAAGCAATTAAAGACACAAATAAAATAAAAATAAATGGGAATTTAAATAATAATTGATTTTTAATCTAATAAAAGAAAAAGGCCCAAGGGGCTTGGAGTAGTTGGTAGCGTGCCTACCTTCTATACCGAACGTCTCGGGTTCGGACCCCAGGCAGTCCGATAATTTTATTTAAGGCATTTGGATACCAAATGACTTAAATAAAAATGCCTGGACCCCCCACAATTGATATATTAAACATACTGATTATCGTAAAAAGTCTTAAATGGCCTCAGTTGCCGAAAAGACTGTGTGAATGTGTGTATGAATGTGAGTGTGAATGAGAAAAAAAAAGTGTGAATGTTTTTATAAAAAAAAAAAAAAAAAAAAAGATTTAAATTCCGTTACCATGGCAACCAGTTCTATCTTTCCTATGAAGAACAAGAGTAAAGTGGTCTTCAGAAGATTTCAACGGCAAAATGAGAATATACATTTTAAAGAGCATCTAAAAAATAGTCCATTTATGAATTTTAAAAAAAATCCTTGGAGGGAATTTTGAGAAAATCGGAAAAAACTGAAAAAGTACATCAGTAAAGTACTAGTACTTTTTGGCCGATTTTGTTCAAAAGCTTATTTTTTGAGATTCTTCAAAGGTACTTAAGTTAAATATAAAATTTCAACCCGGTAGCTCAACTCCTTCATGCTAAAAATCTGTCCACATACAGACACACGCACACACGCACACACACACACACACACACCACACACACACACACACACACACACACAGACCAATTTGCGGGACCCACTTTTTTGGACTCAGGGGACCTCAAAACATGTATATCCATCAAAATCTCGACATCGAATTTTTGACATGATCGCAATCCTTTCTCTCCTATATGTTTCATATATAGGCTAAGAGAAAAGTAAAAAAATGGAAAAGCATAACGTTTTGGGAAAGACTTAATCCCTTAATCACAGAAACAATTTATATTCATTTGATTCAAATTATTATTGATTCGAAAAATCCAAATCCAAATCGAGGGAAAGTTGTGAAATCTACAAATTTAAAGAAAGAAATAATGTTTTATGTAATAAATAATTTAATAATGATATCTGGAACATGTAAATGATAATTACTATCTGGTGATAAAAGGCATAAAGTATGTCTAAGACGGCAAAAGAAATGTAAGTTAAAGAAATCTAATTACAAGCCAAGAAAATTTATTAGCATTTACAAATTAACTTTCAATTTCTAAAGTATAAGTACTAACGTAGCAGCAAACCTACAAGAGTTAGTAATATGAAGAATGAAAGTAATAAAAAAGTAATTGTATTGAACGTCATAACGATGCTGAAGATAAAATTAAAAAAAAAAAAAAAATTATCAGAATGATTGTCATTTTGTTATAATCAAATTAATCTTTAAAGATCATAGATAACAGAAACTCATTTGAATATTTAAAAAAAAATCTGGTGTGACTGGCGCACAGCACACAACTTTCTCTTACCTTCGGTAATCGAAAGTTGTGTTCTGTGCTGTCACACCAGATTTTTGTGTCTACATATATTTTGTTCCCGACAGTACGGAACATTTGAATTCAGATGTAAAATTTATAAGTATGGGAAAATATTTATATTTTGTTACCATGGAAACCATTTCTCCTATCTTCCCTATGAAATACAAGAGTAAAGTGGTCTTCAGAAGATTTCAATTGCAAAATGAGAATATACATTTTAAAGAGCATCTAAAAAATAGTCCATTTATGAATTTTAAAAAAAATCCTTGGAGGGAATTTTGAGAAAATCGGAAAAAACTGAAAAAGTACATCAGTAAAGTACTAGTGCTTTTTGGCCGATTTTGATTTTCAAAAGCTTATTTTGAGATTCTTCAAAGGTACTTAAGTTAAATATAAAATTTCAACCCGGTAGCTCAACTCCTTCATGCTAAAAATCTGTCCACACACACACACACACACACACACACAGACCAATTTGCGGGACCCACTTTTTTTTGGACTCAGGGGACCTCAAAACATGTATATCCATCAAAATCTCGACATCGAATTTTTGACATGAATCGCAATACTTTCTCTCTATATATTTCATATATAGGGTATGAGAAAGTAATAAAAAAGTAATTGTATTGAACGTCATAACGATGCTGAAGATAAAATTAAAAAGAAAAAAAATTATCAGAATGATTGTCATTTTGTTATAATCAAATTAATCTTTAAAGATCATAGATAACAGAAACTCATTTGAATATTTAAAAAAAAAATCTGGTGTGACTGGCGCACAGCACACAACTTTCTCTTACCTTCGGTAATCGAAAGTTGTGTTCTGTGCTTGTCACACCAGATTTTTTGTGTCTACATATATTTAGTTCCCGACAGCACGGAACATTTGAATTCAGATGTAAAATTTATAAGTATGGGAAAATATTTATATTTTGTTACCATGGAAACCATTTCTCCTATCTTCCCTATGAAATACAAGAGTAAAGTGGTCTTCAGAAGATTTCAATTGCAAAATGAGAATATACATTTTAAAGAACATCTAAAAAAATAATTGATTTTTGAATTTAAAAAAAAATCGTTGGAGCAAATTTTGAGAAAATCGAAAAAAACTGAAAAAGTACATCAGTAAAGTACTAGTACTCTTTGGCCGATTTTGATTAAAAGCTTATTTTTCCGGTCCCGGGGGTGTTTAACTTAAATATAAAATTTCAACCTCGTAGCTCAATTCCTTCATCCTTAAAATTGAACACACCCCCACCCACACACCCACACACCCACAGACAGACCATGTCGCGAAAACCACTTTTTACTTTCTCTTACCTATGTATATATGTAATATATATATAGAGAGAAAGTATTGGATTCATGTCAAAAATTCGATGTCGAGATTTTGATGGATCTTCACGTTTTGAGGTCCCCTGAATCCAAAAAAGTGGTTTTCGCGACATGGTCTGTATGTGGGTGGTGGGGGGTGGGTGGGTGTGTGTGGGTGGGTGGGTGGGTGTGTGTTCAATTTTAAGCATGAAGGAATTGAGCTATGAGGTTGTTTTATATTTAAGTTAAATACCCCCCGGGACCGGAAAAATAAGCTTTTAATCAAAATCGGCCAAAGAGTACTAGTGCTTTACTGATGTACTTTTTCAGTTTTTCATTTTCTCAAAATTTGCTCCCAACGATTTTTTTTAAAATTCAAAAATCAATTATTTTTTTTTTTTAGATGCTCTTTTAAAATGTATATTCTCATTTTGCGATTGAAATCTTCTGAAGACCACTTTTACTCTTGTATTTCATAGGGAAGATAGGAGAAATGTTTGCCATGGTAACAAAATATAAATATTTTCCCAGACTTATAAATTTTACATCTGAATTCATATGTTCCGTACTGTCGGGAACTAAATATATGTCGACACAAAAAAATCTGGTGTGACAGGCACAGAACACAACTTTCGATTACCGAAGGTAAGAGAAAGTTGTGTGCTGTGCGCCAGTCACACCAGATTTTTGGATTCAGGGGACCTCAAAACGTGAAGATCCATCAAAATCTCGACATCGAATTTTTGACATGAATCCAATACTTTCTCTCTATATATATATTACATATATACATAGGTAAGAGAAAGTAAAAACTGAATGTTTGTTTATAGAAAGATTTTCTAATTTAGATTTATATAGAATTAAAAAATCTGGTGTGACTGGCGCACAGCACACAACTTTCTCTTACCTTCGGTAATCGAAAGTTGTGTACTGTGCTTGTCACTCCAGATTTTTTGTGTCGACATATATTTAGTTCCCGACAGTACGGAACATATGAATTAAGATGTAAAATTTATGCCCTCGGGGCATGGCGTAGAGGTTAGCGTGCTGACCTCATATACCAAACGTCGCGGGTTCGGACCCCAGGCAGTCCGATGATTTTATTTAAGCCAATTGGATACCAAATGGCTTAAATAAGAATGCCTGGACCCCATATATGTATATTTATTAATAACGGATATCGTAAAAAGTCTTATATGGCCTGAGTTGCCGAAAAAGACTGTATGAATGTGTGTGTGTGAGTGTGAGTGTGAATGAGAAAAAAGTGTGAATGTTTAAAAAAAAAAAAAAAAAAAAAAAAAGATGTAAAATTTATAAGTATGGGAAAATATTTATATTTTGTTACCATGGCAACCATTTCTCCTATCTTTTCTATGGAGTACAAGAGTAAAGTGGTCTTCAGAAGATTTCAATCGCAAAATGAGAATATACATTTTAAAGAGCATCTAAAAAATAATTGATTTTTGAATTTAAAATAAAATCGTTGGAGCAAATTTTGAGAAAATCGAAAAAAACTGAAAAAGTACATCAGTAAAGTACTAGTACTCTTTGGCCGATTTTGATTAAAAGCTTATTTTTCCGGTCCCGGGGGGTGTTTAACTTAAATATAAAATTTCAACCTCATAGCTCAATTCCTTCATGCTTAAAATTGAACACACACACACACACACCCACCCACCCACCCACCCACAGACAGACCATGTCGCGAAAACCACTTTTTTGGATTCAGGGGACCTCAAAACGTGAAGATCTATCAAAATCTCGACATCGAATTTTTGACATGAATCCAATACTTTCTCTCTATATATATATTACATATATACATAGGTAAGAGAAAGTAAAAAATATATGATAAAAGGATTAGTTTTATGTAAATTATTATAATATATTGTCATATTTACACAATATTTAGTGAAAGTTGTGCTTAGTCACAACAGATTTAAAAGAAAAGCAAATAAATTTATAAAACTAATAAATAATTAATGGTTGACTATCTCCGGGATGAAAACAAGGGTGCATACAAGGGGGGAAAAGGGGTAAAGGGCGTAAATCACCTCTCAAAATGGTCTGTGTGTTCAAATCTATTTCGACACAAAAAATGTGGTAGACAACTACAGAATGCAACTTTAAATTACCGAAAGTAAGAGAAAGTTGGGGATGTGCGACCAGTCACACCGGGCAAAATTATCCCCGTCCCCCTATGAAAATATGAGAACTGAATATTAGGTTATTATTTATTGAAATTTCTTTTATTTCATCAAACTACGTAGATATAGATATATTATGAATGTAATAATAATATTAAGTAATTATATATGTAAATATTTATATAACATTTTTAATATAATTTCGTAGAAAGATCATTATTATTCTGTTTCGCCTCCTCTCTCTCTCGCCGAAAATTTCATATGTCCCTGAAACGAGTGACATTGGCAAAAGAAAAGCATTGCGAATCCAGCCAGTATATTGAATAATAAATAAATAGTACTAAAGGGGATTGGATTATTCTAAAGGGATTGCCGAATGGATATAATTATAAAACAAGCTTCGATAAAGAATATTAAATAATTTTAAATTAATTATAAAAAAAAAAAAAAATATAATAATTTTCTCTCGAAATTTTTTTTCTCTCTTATTTTACTCTTCTTCTCTTTATTTAAAAGAAAGTGATTCTGGTGAAATCGATAGTTAAATGAAATCGTTGTGAAATATTAATCACACACTTAAACAAACGAATAAAATACTCATGCATAAATAAATAATAATAACATTAAAAACGTTTTAACATATCGAAATTGGCCCGCCTCTTTGAGTATTGTTTACAGATATACTCTAGGTTACGTGTATGAAACAAGAAATAACTTAGAGATAGGCAAAATATAGGTAGAAAAATAGAAAATGAATTAGTCTATAATTAATATTTTGATGAAAGATATCTCTCTATATATAAAGTATTATTTAAATAATAGATCTATTAGAAATTTGTTAAAATATTTAGCCCTTATTCTAGTCAGGGTTGTACCTAACCCTTTTGGCGCCCCTTGCAAAAAAAATTTGGCGCCCCCCCTTCTCCTTACCTAATCTGCCATCAATCATTGTTTTATTTGAAGGCACAAAATGTACTCACCGAACAATAACAAGTTTGTTCGTTAAAATATAGGAAAATAAATCAAAAGAGAATGTAAATGTACTCATAACTGATAATTACTTGACTGGCCTGTTTACTAAAATTAAAGCAAATAAAAGTATTATTGTTGTAGAATGTAGTATTATTTGGTTTATTCGATTTTATCACTAGGCATATTGATAGTGATTTTTTTAAATATTCTTTTTTTTTCTCCTCCATGCCGCCTCCCTGATTTTGTCACCCCGTGCAAGTGCACGTTCTGTCCCCCCCCGCATAGAAAAGCCCTGATCATGGGCGTAACTAGGCCCCCCAGAAGGAATCCAGGCAGGCCCCCGGAGGATGGCTGGCCCCATGGCCCCCCCCAGTCAAATTCCCCAGTTACGCCCATGGTCCTGATCCTAGTCCTTCACAAAACAATATGTAAGAGATTTAAGAAAATAATTTGATTGATGATTAAAATTACAATAAAACTCAATCAAAAATTAAAAAAAAAATTTTTTCTTTAAATAGGGAGAGTTGCCCACTCTCAGGCAGAAAAATCTCCCAGTTACAGTAATTTAAATAATAATTATTTCAACTTGATTGTTACGGCCTTTATCCAAATCTTCAACTAATCAAATATTATTAATTCAACTACCACTTTATCACTTCACTTAAGGGGGGAGTCTCCAATTGGTCGTTTGGAGGGGATGATTATTTGGCTAAGAGATGGCGACACCGTCCATTCCATTTTTTAAATATCATGAGTAAGAGAAATTAAATTTCATATTTATTTCAAATAAAATGTTGCTGACCTATTTCTCTCATAAAATTAAAAAAACAAATTCCCATTACTAAAGACGGATATATTTTTTGCAGTTTGATTCTCGTTTACCGCCTACGCATCGACGACAAAAAAATTAAAAGGAAATGAAGATCAGACTGTCTGAAGTGTGTCAAACCAGCAAGCTTTCAGGGGTGGGGATTAATGACATGGATTCTCGTGAGACCCTCGTGTAGGGACAGAGACAGGGACTTACTAGCTGATTCAGGGACGTGACTTGTCTAAAGTCACTTTTACCCTCTCACTCAATACTCCTACTTCTTCCCCTCTCTCTCTCTCTTTTGAAAAGACTTTCCCTTGTCACGGACTTGTATTCTTAATAACTAACAAATATTATGACTGTTATTTTAGTGGTTGTTAATAATGATGTTACTTTAATAAATAACAGAACAAAGGAGTTTCATAGGGCTGGACGGTAATGGATTTTCATTACCGACCTCGATAATGAAAAAAAAAACCGGTTTTTCTCGAAAGTCGGTAAAAAATTTTTACCGCCTTGCCGCCGCGGAACCAAAGTTGGCCGCCGCGGCACATTTTTTCCCGCGGAACCAAAATTTTTCCCCGTCCAAAAAATATTTTACCTTTTTTTTAGAGACGCCAATTTTTCCTGCCGTTCGCGGCACAGAAATTTGTCGCCACGGCACATTTTTTTTTTCGCGGAACCAAAATTTTTTCCCGTCCGAAAAAATATTTTACCTTTTTTAGAGACGCCAATTTTTCCTGCCGTTCGCGGCACAGAAATTTGTCGCCGCGGCACATTTTTTTTTCGCGGAACCAAAATTTTTTCCCGTCCGAAAAAAATATTTTACCTTTTTTTTAGAGACGCCAATTTTTCCCGCCCGCGGAACCAAAGTTTGCCGCCGCGGCACATTTTTGTTTTTCGCGGAACCAAAATTTTTTGCCGCCGCGGAACATTTTTTTTTCGCGGAACAAAAATTTTTTACCGTCCGAAAAAATAAGTTTTTACCGACTTTCGGAAAAAAAACCGGTTTTTACCGAATTAGAGGTTCGTTACCGCGTTTTCGGTAAAAAATTTTTACCGGTTTTTATCGGTAAACCGGTTTACCGTCCAGCCC
>JAKCPI010031125.1:0-19492 GCA_023213315.1 Euborellia annulipes
ATTGTGGGTCGACTAAGAGATGCACGGTTTGCTCCAGTGCTTCACATCACAGCCTACTTCATCAACAACAAGAAAAATCCTCTTATCCCGCAATGGACCCATCATCATCATCATCTACCTCAAATGAACGTGTCTCTTCCCCCTCTTCATCTGAAAAACATATCGGTTACACTTCTCAAGATGTGCCAGTTCTTTTGGCAACAGCTTTAATTAATTTAAGCTCTTTTAACGGCGAAAAACATCCCATTAGATGTTTGATCGATAGTGGATCTATGTCCTCTCTCATCACAAATGAATGTGTGGACAGATTGAATTTAAAACGTCAATCCTGCTATCAACGACTATCAGGGGTAGATAATATATCAATAAAAAATATAAAAGGCTCTGTGCATTGCTTCATCTCACCTATCAATAATCAACATCTTATATTAAGTACTGAAGCTATTATTTTACCCTCTCTGGTCAAAAGACTACCCTCTGTTGAAATAAATCCAAGAAACTATCCCCATCTACAAAATATAAATCTAGCAGATCCTGAATATTTTCGACCAAATAAAATCGATTTTGTCATTGGCGCCGATCTCTATGGCCAAGTGATAAAAAATAAAATCATTAAAGGTCCTGAAGATACACCTTCAGCAATCGAAACCATTTTTGGTTATGCTATTCTTGGAAAATGTTCTAATGTAAATTCGTCAAAAATATTTAATCCTATTTATTTAAATATAAATATAGATCCTTTGACCGACATCAATAAAAATATTTCCCGTTTTTGGGCCATCGAGGAACCTCCTGAACAATTCATTGAAGATCCTGAGAATATAAAAGCGGAAAATATTTTTAAAACATCTTATCAAAGAAACGAAGAAGGGAGATTCATTGTTGCACTTCCATTTAAAATCCTTCCAGACGCGTCTCATTCACGACATATCGCCTTAAACCGATTAAATAAACTATTTAATCAATTTAAAAATAATTCTAATCTTTATCACGAATATAAAACAATTTTTAATGAATATCTTCTGAAAGGTTACATGACCGAAGTGCCTTTCACTCATGATGCATATTTTTTATCTCATCATCCAGTTTATAAACATCAAACACCCCAATCTTCCCCTCGTATCGTGTTTGATTGTTCACTAAAACTAAATAATAACTTATCTTTAAACGATCATCTTATCACTGGACCAAAACTTCAACAAGATATTTTCGATATTATTTTGAAGTTTCGGCTTTTTCCCATCGCCTTTACGTGTGATATCTCTAAAATGTATTTACAAATTTTAATCAGACCCGAAGATAAAAAATATCAACATATTTTATGGAAACCTGAAAAAGATGCCCAAATCAAAGAATATCAATTAAATACGGTTATTTTTGGCCAAACTTCATCTCCTTTTTTGGCAATCAGATGTTTACAAGAACTTGTTCATCTGGAAGGGGACAAATATCCGCTAGCCAAAAATGCAATCTTCAACAATCTTTACATCGATGATTTCGCCACTGGGGCGTTTTCTGAACAAGAAGCGTGCCAGTTACAAGAAGAATTAATTTCTTTATTAAAGCTAGGCCAATTTGAACTAAAGAAATGGTGTAGTAATAATAAAAAAATTATCAATAAAATTGATCCCAAAGATTGCCAAGACGCTGTATTATTGGATCGGGATTCAAACGGCATTAATATTTTAGGCTTAAAATGGATACCAAAAGAAGATTATTTTACATATGACATTGAGCCTATAAATCTTATCTTCACCAAACGGGCTATCTTGTCCACTATCGCAAAAATCTATGACCCTGTCGGTTATCTCTCACCTGTAACAATCTTAGCTAAAATGCTCATTCAAGAGCTATGGCGGATCAATATCTCATGGGACGAAGACATTCCCTCTTATCTAAAAAAAGAGTGGGAAAATCTCGCACATCAATTATCTCTTTTAAAAAATTTAAAAATTCATCGTCCAACTTTACATCAAGAAAGGGGCAATTGTCAGTTAATAGGCTTTGCTGACGCCAGTACTAAAGCCTATGGCGCGGTTGTTTATCTAAAATACAAAAATCAAGAAGGGCAACCCGTCGTGAAATTAATCGCCGCTAAAGCCAAGGTCGCTCCTTTAAAATCGCTTACCATACCTCGCTTGGAGTTGGCTGCAGCATTATTGTTGGCAAATCTACAACATCATATCTATAAAATTTATCAATCAATTTTAAATATCTCCTCTTCATTTGCTTTTGTGGATTCATCCATCGTCTTATCTTGGTTAAAATATGAACCACATCTTTTAAAACCTTACGTGGCCTGTAGGGTTGAGAAAATAAATCATCTATTACCCGACGTTCATTGGAGACATGTATCGTCCTCGGACAATGCCAGTGACGTCATCAGCCGCGGTCTTCTTCCTAAAAATCTTTTAAAATGCCATCTTTATTGGAACGGTCCTCATTGGTTACTGGATCCAGTTGAATGTTGGCCTTCATCTCCTTCTCTTGAGGTAACCGAAATCCCGGAAATCAAAATGCCTTCATATATCGTGGCCACTCAATTCAAAATATCGCCACCTAATAAAATTTTATCTCATTTTTCCAACCTCAATGTTTGTCTTCGAGTCACCGCTCTATTTAGAAGAAAAATCAATAATTTTAAATCTAAATTAAATTTAGTTACCAATCAATCTAATTTAACTGGTGCCATCTCTATGCAAGAACGCCGAGAAGCTTTATGGTGTTTGATACGCCTTGAGCAAGCTCGATGTTTTGATATCGAAATCAACTCAATCCAAAATACAAATAAAAAATAAATCTTTGCGCAAACTTAATCCATTTATGGACTCGCAAAATCTTTTAAGAGTGGGTGGTCGTCTTTATCACTCCACTCTGCCCGACAAATCTAAGTTTCCCATTATTCTACCTAAAGAAAGCCCGCTAAGTAAGTTGATCATATCACATTTTCATCTATCTTATCTTCATGTTGGAGCTCGTACTCTACAATCTCTCATCGCTCGTGAATATTGGATCATCAGCGCTCGACAACTAATAAGGTCTATTTTAACCAAATGTCAAACCTGTTTCAAATTTAAAAAGACCACCATTACTCCGCTTATGGGACAACTACCCTTATCTCGTGTCAACCAAGGTCGTTGTTTCCTAAAGGTAGCATGTGATTTTGGCGGTCCATTTGGCCTTATATCTCATCGTGGACGTGGAGCTAAACAATTCAAAGTGTATTTGTGCATTTTCACTTGTTTGGCAGTTAAAGCAACTCATCTTGAACCAGTATCAGATCTGAGTTCCGACGCTTTTTTAGCAGCACTTACTCGTTTTGTAAGCCGACGAGGTTTATGCACTGATATTTACACCGATTGTGGACGTAATTTTATCGGAGCGGAGCGTATTCTATCTAACATCCAACAATCCCTCAAAGAAATGAATAAAAAGGAAACTAAATTAAATAATTATCTCGCTGAAAATCAGATCAACTTTCATTTCTCCGTTCCAAGCGCCCCTCATTGGAATGGTCTCATAGAAGCCAGTGTCAAATCGGCCAAACATCTCATCCGTCGTGCGGTAGGCAGTCAAAATCTTACTTTCGAAGAATGGACTACTATTTTCGCAAAATGTGAATCTATTTTAAATAGCCGTCCACTCACCCCTCTCACCGACGACCCCGACGACGTCGACGTCCTAACACCAGGACATTTTATAATTGGTGCCCCTCTATTATCATTACCTGAGCAAGATCTTTCAGAAGTAAAAATGAGCCATCTAAATCGTTGGCAACTTTTACAAAGAATTACTCAAACGTTTTGGACACGATGGCATCATACCTATTTACATACGCTACAAGCAAGATCCAAATGGACGAAATCTGTCCCAAACCTAAACATCGGCGATCTAGTTTTAATTCGAGACGCTCCCTCATCTATCGGAAAATACCGTCTGGGCCGTGTCATCAAACTTTTCCCCGGTTCAGATAACATAGTTCGAGCTGTCGAACTTAAAACAGCTACCGGTGTTATTAGACGGCCTGTGGTGAAATTATCCCCTCTACCATCTAATAATTCCTCTTAAACAAAACACAAAAAAAAAAAAATCCTCATTCTTCATCTATTCATTCCCCATCTTTACTATCCACATCTCATCTATATCATTTTATCTCTCCTTTTAATTAAATCCTGAACCAACCGTTCAGCGGGGGGTGTATGTTCGAAATATAATAGAGCATTGCCCGCCACCTGGTGTCCCTTCCAAAAAACTGAAGGCTCCACCTTTTTTATCAAATCGCCGAAAAGGCAAATTTATATATTAGTTAGTAAGTTCCTAATCTACCATCGACTCGGAAGCATTTCGCCAAGGCGCAGCGCAGCGGTCAAAGTGCAGGCTTCCACTATATCGGCAGAAAAGGTAAGGAGTCTTCAAATCTCCAACATATATAATGGTTAATTCCAGGAGGAGTGGCTGAATATATATTGAGTGCCGATATCCGGGCCCCGACAGTCAGCATTTGCCTCGAAAGTACTATTCTTGGCAACTCCTGACAATGTGTTTGAGTGAACATCGGATGGCATGACTTCTGGTTCAATAGTGATGTAATAGTGATCACTATTGAACCAGAAGTCATGCCATCCGACGAATGTTCACTCAAACACATTGTCAGGAGTTGCCAAGGGCCTGTATAAGCTCGAGGCAAATAACATTTGTCCTGATGAAGGCCGGAATATCGGCCGAAACGTAGACAAAAGTATATGAAATAAATAAAGACAAATTTAATTTTCTTTATTGTTTTTCTGGCTGCCTGGATACCCTCACTACTCAATATATATATATATATATATATATATATCTAATTGGGCTATGTGATATCACCTATCCGAATAGGCCATTTCTTGCCTATAATTTGATACATTAGGTGAAATTTATTTCTAGGCTTTTATTTACCGGTAAATATAATAATAAATTAAACATTTTTTTACTTTCTCTTACCTATGTATATATGTAATATATATATAGAGAGAAAGTATTGGTTTCATGTCAAAAATTCGATGTCGAGATTTTGATGGATCTTCACGTTTTGAGGTCCCCTGAATCCAAAAAGTGGTTTTCGCGACATGGTCTGTCTGTGGGTGGTGGTGTGTGGGTGGGTGGGTGGGTGGGTGGGGGGTGGGTGGGTGGGTGGTGTGTGTGTCTGTGTTCACTTTTAAGCATGAAGGAATTGAGCTATGAGGCTGAAATTTTATATTTAAGTTAAACACCCCCCGGGACCGGAAAAATAAGCTTTTAATCAAAATCGGCCAAAGAGTACTAGTACTTTACTGATGTACTTTTTCAGTTTATTTTCGATTTTCTCAAAATTCGCTCCAACGATTTTGTTAAAATTCAAAAATCAATTATTTTTTAGATGCTCTTTCAAACTGTATATTCTCGTTTTGCGCTTCAAATCTGTTTGAAGCACACTTTACTCTTGTGCTTCATAGGAAGATAGGAGAAATGGTTGCCATGGTAACAAAATATAAATATTTTCCCATACTTATAAATTTTACATCTGAATTCAAATATTCCCTACTGCCGGGAACTAAATACATGTCGACACAAAAAATCTGGTGTGACAAGCACAGTACACAACTTTCGATTACCGAAGGTAAGAGAAAGTTGTGTGCTGTGCGACAGTCACACCAGATTTAAAATATTTATCAAGAAAGTTAAATAAAATTCCCGAAAATGACAGTAAGGCTAAATTTAAAAATAAGGAAGTCACAGACTAGACTAGTCTGGCAACTCGCATAAAATAATACTCATTTCTCGCTATCAGTTAATTTTTTTTCCATTTTACGATATTTTTTCTCAGCAAATCGTCCATTGTATTTAAACTGATTTGCATTAATCATTGTAATATATTAAATAAAATAGAATTGAATGCTTTTAAGATTTAAAATAAACAGCTGATAAATGTGATGTTGCCAGATCTATATTACGTGAAAAACTGCTCAAGTCAAAAGTCATTCATTTATTATTTTTGTTAATTAAATTATTAACTTAATCCAATTATAAACTATGATAGGTCACGAATAAACTATAATAAGGAATTTTGGCATTCAAATTTTTAATTTTATTAAAAAAAAATTTAGATTCTAGTGCGCATTTCTGATAAAAAGTAGAATTGAAATGTAATTATTTAATCTGAACAGATTAATGAATATATTAAATAAATTGTACCTGCTTCTTCCCTCCTACTTAAAGAAGAAGATAATCAAAAGGGAGAGAAGGGGAAAACAGGAGATGAAAGAGAGATGATCATCTCCCCTTATTTTTGTTTGAACAGACTAGACTAATCAAGTTCTGAACAAGTTAGATACAAATGACTGAGTTGAGGGTTTCGGTGACTTTTATTTTATCAAGTAGAAAGGAGAGAGGGCAAATTCTCATTTGCTCCACTCAGAACATCTCAGATGTTTGATATGCACATGTTCTCAAGATGTTAGACAAGATACCCTTTTCATTAAATCATCCTAATTTTAATTTAAAAAAAAAAAAATGATATTCACACTCGATTTAAGATCTCACTTCAAAGTTTGTTGCATAATTGATCTTAGGGGGGGATTAATTTAATTAGAAATTGATTTGCTTTCCAAATGGTGTAAATAAATGTGCCTGAGTCGAATATATCGTCATTAAGCATAGTATAAGTATCGTTAGATTTTGAATATATTGAGTATAATTATTTAAGAGCAGAGTTTACATGAGAATAACATTAATTAGATTTCCCTAGATGATTCGAATATCTTAATAAATTTGAATATCCGAATAATCTATATTAGGGTGGTCTTTATTTATAGAGGTCAAAATATTCTTTTGAAAATTTAAAAGCAGGTACCCGTAGATCTTCTCTATTGCATTAAAAAATAATCAGCAGTACAGTTGCATTTGTTCATCTGCATTTGATGGTTTATCTGCAGATATTTTTTTAACATATTATTATTGATAAATTAACAAGCTTCTATTCAATGGAATCCAGTAAATGATGTTTCGGACATTTAATGTTCCTTTACTCAGACCCGGGAGTAGGTTAGTGAAATACTCCAAAAAGGAGAAAGTTCGTAGTTTCAGTTTTTATTAAGCATCCAAGGCTGTTAATCCTACTCTCTTTAAAAGTTATAACGATGCTAGTCATCCACTGGATGAGAAAATAACAAAGACACAAGGTTGGAAACATCAAATTTATTCAGGACATTTAATTAAAGAGGAGACTTTATTTAGGGGTGCACAATATTTAATGTAAAATTAATTTAATTACATGGATCTTATAATTAAATGAGGTAGCAGTAACAGCTGCTTCGCTACCTGTTACTGCTCGGGGGTACGTCGGAGTAAATCTACTTCACCTTGCGTGACAACAATAGCAATGCCAATGATCTCTATCATGAAACTCAATCAAACTCATTTAACATCAAAAAAATAATTCAGCAATAAAAAAAATAATTCATTAATAGAAAAAATAAATTTAGTAAGAATGCGGAAACGACAAAGGAAAAAAAGGGGAAAGGGCGTTGCCACTTACTGAGAGTTGAAGTACAGGACTGGATGCGGATGCAGGACCGGAGACCAGTGGATGTTGTACAAGTAAGGATGACCAAACCAGGTTGAGAGGTCATGGATGTAGATATGCAGGAGTTGAGCGGCCAAGGTAGACCAACGTTGGAGTAGGAACAGGAGGTTGGTGTCCAAACATGACGTTGTCAAAATATTTTAAAGTGTGGAGACATCAGGAATATTTCAAAGTCCGAAGCGTTTCAAAAAATTTATAAGTCCAGAGATCGTGGAAATTTTTCTAAGTTCAGAGATCGTGAAAAAATTTAT
The DNA here is from genome assembly GCA_023213315.1 of Euborellia annulipes. Lineage (NCBI taxonomy): Eukaryota > Metazoa > Arthropoda > Insecta > Dermaptera > Anisolabididae > Euborellia > Euborellia annulipes. The sequence goes on from JAKCPI010031125.1 coordinate 7,852, forward strand.
AAGTCCCGAGATCGTGGAAATTTTTCTAAGTCCCAGCTCGGTTGAAAATTTTCTAAGTGTTGAGCGGACATGACATAATTTTTCTAAGTCCCGACTGGAACATAAAAAAATACTTCTTCTTTCTTCAAAAAATTGGCGTGGATCCATTCTCGGTGAGGGGTCCCGAGGAACTCATTTTCAAGCGTCGGCGTGGCGCCTTATATAGGGGCGGCGGTGGTTTCCAAAAGTTCGCGCACAAGCCCCGCCCCCAGGTGAGGCATAGGTGAAATTTTACATAGGAGTTGTGCTAGTTGGAATCGGTTCTATCGGCTCTTGTGGCGGTCTCCGTGGAGCAATGGACATGGAACCAACGGCATCGGAAAGAGCTCAAAAAGTACTATCAGTAGCATACGTGAAACAGGCGGTGGCAGCCCGGCTTCGTTTTGAAATTAACGAAAAACAGCGAAAATTCCGTTTCTTGAAAAGCGTCGGATTTTTGATTGCGTGTTGCGACTGAATGCGTTGAGCTAGCGCACTGGTTGAGGGCTTGTTAGAATCGGCAGGGCAGTAGAAAGCGTTTAAGATTGGTTCCAAGCAAATGAAACCATTTTGAGAGGCAATTTTGAGCGTTGCCGTGAGCCTGACTTTGAGGCATCACATGTTGAAACAGGCGTGACAGTGGTTAATATTTGTAGGCTCTCTGGATGGAGGGAGAGTCATAGATTAAATATCCAAGCGGACAAGTGCGGGCGGCAAGAGAGACGAGTAATATACGGCAAAGTTTAGCGGCGGTATTCAGCCTATGAGTGCGACAAGGACAGAGAGAGACGCTCCATATCTTCGCGTATCTCGTCGATAACTGGCTTAATTTTCATGCTACAGCGCAGACAGAGGTATCAAAATGTAGCGTATGGAATACAGAATACGGTGATATGGCGCTTGCCGGGGTACGGCATCTGAGACGTGGTCCAGGAGTAAATTAAGAAACGTGATTGTTGAGAGGCGACGGAATTTCTTGTATAGCGGGTCTAATATACATCGGAGAAAGTGGCAATCGATCTTATTTTGTAGAGGAGATCGTGTCGGTTCTGATTACATTTGGTTTTATTACAGAAGTCCTCGTAGAAAAATTTTATTTCACTTTTAAAGGTTCCTCCATAGGTTGCATGTAAATGGCTCAGCTAATCAGCAAACCGGCAGGGTTCGGGATTTGCTGACTATAAATATGTTGACGGGGGTCTGGGAGGGTCATTCGGGGACGAGCTCTTACGGTAAGAGGAGCCACCAGCGACTCTAGTGGGTGGCAGGTGAACGAGAGAGAGAGGGCCTATAAATATTCCGCGGGGCCTGAATTTGATCAGTTGGCTTTTAGGCTAGCAGCGAGACCGTTCGACTAATTAGGAGAAATTATTAATAAAAATAAATAAAAATATTCAATTAAAATATAATTGAGTCTTTATAACAGACATCTTTGGCAATGCTATCTCATTAATAACAAGATTTATTTAATTAATAAATAATCAAAAAAATTAATTAGCGGACATTTTACAGCCGACTAATTAGACAATAATTAAAACAATATACGGGGCAAGAATACGTAATAATAGAAGGGGACAAATGGATTTTTCCATTATAAAGTATAAGACAAATTGTTTAGAATTGAAAAATTTAGGAGTAAAGAAAAATTATTTAAAGGCTGAAAACCTTAGTTCCTATAACTTTTTGAGTTATTAATTCCCAAAGTTACGATTTTCTCGCATAGTAAATATATAGAGAGCCATTTGTGTATTCTATGAACGTAAACAAATTTTCAAGCAGGCACTGGATTGGAATATTGGATCAGTTAAATGAAGGTGATCCCGATCAAGGTCTTTAAAATACACAGGTTGGCCAGAAACTAGTAAATAAACAATTTTCAGGTCACAGTTTTTTGATTGGTCCACGTCATGAAGCTCCTCCTTGCTTATATTTTTCTATTTGGCAGCATTGTTGACTGCCTATAAGCTAGTTCACATTCATTTTGTTTTATTTGCAAATTGTATAGTTTCGGACTAAACTAATTTAGACCCTGGTATTTATACTGCTTTATTAATAATATGCTGTGTATAAATTTTTATAAATTGTTTGTTTCGAACGATTTTTTACAAAAGGAGTAGCTCCATGACGTCACTCTCTTGATATGGAAAAAATGTAAACAAACCGAGTTTGACCCCCCTGATCCCGATAGGAATTTCAAATAATAATAATAATAATACAATAATTAAAAAATAATCGCAATACTCTATATATTTCATATATAGGGTAGGGTAGTAAAATTAGGGGGGAACTCCTTTATTTAAATAAATATACACGCAAAAGGGAAACATAATTATGTTCACTATGTAGAGATAGATTCATATGTTTCATCTGTCAAAGTTTCTCAACATAAATCTGTGAAAGTACTAGCACTTTTTGGCCGATTTTGTTCAAAAGCTTATTTTGAGTGTCCGGTGGGGTACCTAATTTAAATATAAAATTTCAATCCGGTAGCTCAATTCCTTCATGCTAAAAACCATGGTCCGCCGCAGGTGGTAGGGGCATCAGAGGAATTTTTAATAACAATCAACATCTCCCGAGTTTTTTTTTTTTTTTTTTTTTAATTTATTTTCTGGAAGTTTTATGGTTGATATTCGACTTCATAAATGGTAAATGTGAAGTTGTTTGTTTATAAAGCAACCCTTGAAACAAGTCATTTATTTAAATAGGAATGAGCAAACTTGGGAAGCAAACGAGGCTGTTTGCGGATTAAATAAATTAAATTCTAATACGTAGTATATTTGACGAGTAACAACACATTATTCATTATTTCATCTTGTTTTTTTTGTTTGGGCTTCGCCTCCTGGACCCCCTCAGCTGGCTCGTGCCCATCTGCCGCGGACCCTCGTCTTTTCTTAATTATGAAAAAAAAATTATCATTACTATTTCAATCCAGTGCCTTTGTTGACACTCATAGAATACACAAATGAAAAGAATACTTAATTATTTCTCTATACATTTCCTATGGGAGAAATCGTAACTTTAGGAATTAATAACTCAAAAAGTTATAGGAATTTCGGGATGAAAATGATTTTCCTGTAATCACTAGAAGGTCTTCTTTATGCATATAAAATTTCATTTCAAAATTCCAACGGGAAGTTGTCCAAATAGAGCGCGACAGACAGGCAGACGGATATTAGCGAATTATAGATGGACCCTGTTATACATTAGTGTGTCAAGCGCCAAAAAATTAAAAATTGAGTTAAGCACGGAATATTGTTTCAAATGCTATAATTAATAGTATTTTTTTATTAAATGTCTTCTAAAAAAAATTTATATTTAATGTTAAAAAAATTATATATAATCCATTGAAAACAAAAATCTTTAATGTTAATTTTCTCAAAACTCGGTAGATGGCGCTTGACACGCTAATGAGTAACAGGGTCCATATATAGATATTGTAAAAATAAAAATAACGACTGTTAGTTTTTATTTTCTTTTACCTATAAATATATTAATGTATAGGGAGAGAAAGTATTGGTTTTATTTAAAAAATTCGATATCGAGATTTTCATGGATATACTGTACATGTTTTGAGATGGTCTGTTTGTCTGTCTCTGAACTAAATATCTCAAGAACGAAAAGAGCTAGGAGGTTGAAATTTTATATTTAAGTTAGACACCCATCTGGGACATGACACGAATCTTTTAAACAAAATTGGCCAAAGAGTACTTGTACTTTACTGATGCACTTTTTCAGTTTTTTTTTTCGATTTTCTTAAAATTTGGTCCAACAATTTTGATTAAAATTCATAAATCAATTATTTTTTAGATTCTCTTTAAAATGTATATTTCCATTTTGTCCTTGAAATCTTTTGAAGCACATGTACTTATATCGAAATATTCATCTATGTTTATAAATTTAACATCATAAATTCGGCGGAAACTAAATATATATCGACACAAAAAACCTGGTGTGACAAGCACAAAACGCAACTTTCTTACCGAAGTTGTGTGCGATTCAGTCACACCAGATTTTATTAAATTAAAACAAAGTGTCTAAACTTGAATTTTGTTTATAAAAGAAAGTTCATGTCATAATTTTTTTTTTTTTTTTTTTTTTTTTTCACTTCACTCTAGATTCAAAATGAAATAAAAAGCTCTGAGGGAATGAAATATTTATGTTCACACATCAATTTTTCAACCATTTTTTTTTTTTTTTGATTTGATGTTGTTCGTTTAGAGTTTGCTGGCATGTGACGGTGGTGGGGGGAGTGTGATGTTTAGGTTTAGGTGTCAGTTGTGTTGTGTGACTGCTAGTCATGGCTCTCTGACTAGATTTGAATACCAGGATAAACAAACCCTTGAGCTGATGCCATTAGTTTGCTCCGTTGAGTGATGGACCACTCACCCCACCCGGTTCAGGCAAAGGGGTTGACTTCAATGGCAACGGGGAGGGGGTGGTAACTTGCCTTCATAAGCAACTATTCGATCAAACGGAATACAATCAGGTATTATGGCGGCAAAGCATTCCTACCTGTCTGTCTGCTTGTTGCCAACTATAGTATGTTAAAAGGACATGAGCGATTGGGAGACATATTAAAGTCATTATCCTAAATAAATGACATGGACATTTAATTCAAGAGGCCGTAATTGGATTACATTTATAAATGGAGATAAATAGTTAGAAATATATATATAACTAAAGGCTTTTGGAGCGCCCCTGGACCACCTTCCCTGGTCGCTCGCGGCGGACTCTCCCACCTTCTAAATGGTTCGGGCCGCTGGCGGCGGACTCTTCCACCTTCTAACTGGTCCGCTTGCGGCGGACTCTCCTTCACCTTCTAACTGGTTCGGGTCCGCTCGCGGCGGACTCTTACCACCTAACTGGTCCGGTTGCGGCGGACTCTTTCCGCCTTCTAACTGGTTGGGTCCGCTCGCGGCGGACTCTTACCAGCTACTGGTCCGCTTACGGTGGACTCTCCCCAGCTTCTAACTGGTTCGAGTCGCCGCGGCGGACTCTTACACTAACTGGTCCGGTTGCGGCGGACTCTTTCCGCCTTCTAACTGGTTCGGGTCCGCTCGCGGCGGACTCTTACCAGCTTCTAACTGGTCCGCTTACGGCTGGACTCTCCCCCAGCTTCTAACTAGTTCGGGTCCGCTCGAGGAGGACTCTTTCCGCCTTCTAACTGGTCCGCTTGCGGCGGACTCTCCCAGCTTCTAACTGGTCCGCTTGCGGCGGACCCCCAGCTTCTAACGGTCCGCTTACGGTGGACTCTCCCCAGCTTCTAACTAGTTCTGCTCCGCTCGCGGTGGGCTCTTTCCACTATCCAAATGGTCCGCTCGCGGCGGACTCTCCCCACCTTCTAACTGGTTATGCTCCGCTCGCGGTGGGCTCTTTCCACTATCCAAATGGTCCGCTCGCGGCGGACTCTCCCCACCTTCTAAATGGTTCGGGTCCGCTGGCGGCGGGCTCTCCCCGCCTTCCAACTGGTTCGGTTACTCTTGCGGCGGACTCTTTCCACCTTTGGTTCGGGTCCGCTCGCTGCGGACTCTTTCTACCTACCAACTGGTTCGGGTTCCGCTTGCTGCGGACTCTTTCCACTCAGACAGACAGACAATGTCGCGAAAATCACTTTTTTGGTCTCAGGTGTCCTCAAAAAGTGTATATCCATCAAAATCTCGACATCAAATTTTTGACATGAGTCCAATACTTTCTCTCTAATGTATATTAACATATATAGGTAAGAAAAAGTGAAATAACTGAATATAACCTGATGGGTAGATAGTGAATATTTTGACTGAGACTGGCCGACAACGGTTTTGATTCGGAATGGTGACTGAACTGTGACGTGACTGATGTGTGTGAATCGACGATTTTTATCGTAATATTACAAAACGTATTTTTAAATAGCCTATGTTAATCCAATGTTTTTTTTTTTTAATACTATGTCATTGTAAAACAAAGCAGAGAGAAAGAGAAAATAGCTTGTTCCCATAAAGCTTTAAATTTTGATTTGTTATTAAATCAAAGAGATGATATTTAAAATCCAGGTTTTTTTGTTTTTAAATAAATGGAGCTATTGATGCTATCGGAAGGAGGAAGATTAGAGAAAGGGTATATATGTATAATAATAAACTTTTTCTTGTATTTTGAATTTGTTTTTTTTTACAATAAATTTCATGTGAAATCTCAAAAAATGTGGGTGAAATGAAATAAAGACGAAAAAACTCTGGATATTGAAATTTTATACTTTCTAGCCTCGCGCTGCCCGCCTTCGACGGCTCGCCCCCTGGATCTCCCCGTCAGATGGCTCGGGCCCGCCTATAGCGTACCCTCGCCTTTTCTTAATTATGAGAAGCCGTGCCGCCCGCTTTGGACGGAATTCGCGTCTAGACAGGGTTCTTTGTCCACCTGGGCCCCGCTTTGCTGACTCGGGACCGCCTGCAGCGGACCCTCGCCTTTTTTTAATTATGAAAAAATTATTACTACTATTCCAATGTGGCTGCTTGAGGTTTTGTTTACATTCAGAGAATACATAAATGCAAAGAATACATAAATATTTCTGTATACATTTCCTATTGGAGAAATCGTAAAATAACTCAAAAATTTATAGAAATTTCGGGATGATGATAATTTTCCTGTAATCCCTAGAAGTTCTTTAAGCATATAAAATTTGGTTTTGAAATTACAACGGAAAGTTGCCCAAACAGGGCGTGACAGAGAGATGCGAACATAATATTCTTTTTATAAATGTATTTTTATAATAACTGTTATCCCAGTTGGTTAGGCGGGCGGGATAAAAAAAAAGAAAATTTATCATTTTGTTTAATTATTAATTTCGTCTGCGTGAAACTCTTTGTAAAGGTTTTTTTTTTTTAATTGACTAGAATCGTTTTATTAAATAATGATTTCAGATATGGCTTGTCTAATACGTATATTGTATTCATACTGTAGTTCTGTGACAAGAGAGCTGAGGAATTTGCCAATATTGCCAGCCAGCAAATAAACAAAGGTCAGTTGGCCTTTTGCTTGCTTTTATTACAACTAATCGATAATGAAGAGCGAATTAAATTAATTACAAATATTAATGCTCAATTTAGATTAATGTTATGTTCATTATATCTACTATAAAAATACCTTGAATATATTGATAAAAATATTTGCCTCTAAATGATTGATAAACAAATGGAAATTCTGTAACACTAACAAGTAGGTATTATACTGTACAAATGATTTCGGTGAGCAACGAGATGTATTTTTGTGACATATATGAATTCATTCTAGTGATAATAAAAAAAAAAAAAAACATTTAAAAAAGAACATCATTAGAGTACTAATACTCTTTGGCCGAATTTATTGAAAATCCTCAAAGGGGAGCGCCATGGGGTTAGTTTAAGTATAAAATTTGAGTATCCAGAGTTTTCTCCTTTTTGAGTTATTTCGTTTTTTGAGATTTCACTTTTTTTGTGAAAAAAATCTAAAATTCAACCTAAAAAGGGAATTGACTTTTTTGACGCCAATTCCAAGAAAATATTTAAAAGCAATTTCATGGAAATTTAAGTAAATATTTTGATATTTTAACAGGAAATGATCTGAGAATTTAGACATTTTTTCCCAAAAAAATTAATAAATTTCAAGTGACAAAAAATGAGGGTTAAACAAAAAAAGAAAACTCTCGATAGTCAAATTTTATACTTAAGCTAAAAACTCGTTTCATTCCGCGTCTCACGGTATTTAACAAAATCGGTTAAACAGTTCTAGTAGTTTACTAATGTTTTTTTTCTCATTTTCTGAAAATTGGATCTAGTATTAGTATTTGTACCAAGGGGATGTAATGGTATGTCTATGAAAATTGGCTCTTGTATTTTTAGTATTTGTAACAAGGGGATGTAATGGTATGTCTATGAAAATTGGCTCTTGTATTATTAGTATTTGTAACAAGGGGATGTAATGGTATGTCTATGAAAATTGGCTCTTGTATTATTAGTATTTGTAACAAGGTGATGTAATGGTATGTCTATGAAAATTGGCTCTTGTATTATTAGTATTTGTAACAAGGGGATGTAATGGTATGTCTATGAAAATTGGCTCTTGTATTATTACTATTTGTAACAAGGGGATGTAATGGTATGTCTATGAAAATTGGCTCTTGTATTATTAGTATTTGTAACAAGGGGATGTAATGGTATGTCTATGAAAATTGGCTCTTGTATTATTAGTATTTGTAACAAGGGGATGTAATGGTATGTCTGTGAAAATCAGTGGCGGCTCGTGACCGAGACAACTGGAAGTTGCCATCTAACTGAAGGGTTGTTCATAAATCCAATCGTAGGGGTGGTTTTCTCTCCCTTTGAGGATATGGGGAATGTCGCACCTTTGAAGGTCTAAATTCTCTTGAGGGGTAGCCAAACAATTTAGGGTTAAGTAACATATTTTGCTCCTCATCAGGGGGATCAATCAGTTCATCAGAAGTAACATCGTTAGAATAACATAATTTCAACCGATTCCGATGAACAATTTTCTTTCTTTTTTTATTTAAAACATCTTCAATTAAGTAGGTTACATCCGAAAGCTTTTTCTTAATGATATAGGGTCCCTGCCAAAATTGGGCTAACTTGCTGGTTTTATGTAAACCCACTTGAGGCGTAAATAACCAAACTTTATCATTTGGCTGAAACGGTTTCCCAAAACATTTACGATCATAATATTCCTTTTGAACAAATTGGCTTTTCCCAATTTTCGAACGCGCATTTTCATGGAATTTTACCAAATTGTCCCGCAATTTTTCAATATAATCAGGAACATTTTCGTATTTAGTTTCAGGACGACCATAAACAATGTCCAGAGGAATCCTTGCCTCTCTCCCAAACATCAGCTTAAAAGGAGAAAACTTTGTAGTTTCCTGAGGTGTCGAACGATAGGCGAACATTACTTGTTGAAGATATTCGTCCCAATTATCTTGATTGCCATTTACGAAATGACTTAGCATATCGCATAAGGTGCGATTAAAACGTTCAGTTAGACCATCACTTTGAGGATGATAGGGAGTCGTTCGAGTTTTAAAAATTCCTAATAATTTACACAAGTTCTGGAATAGACTAGACTCAAACTGTCGACCTTGGTCAGAATGAATTTCATCCGGAGCTCCAAAACGACAAATAAAACCATTTACTAGTACCTCGGAAACTGTTCCCGCTTCAATATCCTGTAGAGGAAATGCTTCAGCCCATTTAGTGAAGTGATCAGTGATGACCAAAATATATTTATGTCCGTTGAAAGTTTTAGGTAAAGGTCCTAAAATGTCTATACACACCCTTTGAAGAGGATGTCCAGCTGCATAAGATGATAAGGGAGCAATCTCTTTCTTTCCATAGTTCTTTCTTTTGTTACAAGATGGACAACGAAGACAATATAATCTAATATCATCTGCCATATTTGGCCAATAATATCTCGATCTAGCCTTTCCTAAAGTTTTTGTAACTCCCAAGTGGCCGGACAAGGGAGTACCATGAATTTGTTCTAAGACTTCTTTAACCAATGAAGTTGGAATTACCATTTGCCAAATTATATCACCATTTTCTTCGTCCCATTTTCTAGACAAAACATTATTTCGAAATGCTAATCTTCCCCATTGACTCCAAAACTTTAACATTTTCGATCCTTTTCCAGAGACTTCCTCAAATGAAGGCTTCTCCGGAATCTCCAGCTTAGTTATAATATAAAATAAATCGGGATCTTCCCTTTGTAACTTAATTATCCTTGATTCATTATCGCTTAATAAATTTATTCGATGAATGTCCTCTGAAGAACTCTTAGGAGTTACGCGAGGTAAGCGCGATAATGAATCAGCATTCATATGTAATTTGCCTGCACGATGAATGACTTCAAAATTAAATGAAGCCAACATTTCAAGCCATCTAGCAACTTGACCTTCTGGGTCTTTAAAATTATAAAGCCACTGCAAAGCGCTATGATCAGTTCGAACCATGAACTTTTCATCACCCAAATAATATTTAAATTTCTTTATAAATGTAACGACAGCTAATAATTCTTTTCGCGTTACTGAATATCTCCGTTCAGCTTTCGAAAGGATTTTACTTCCAAAATGAACAACTTTTTCTTCCCCTTCTTGAATCTGGCTCAATACTCCTCCTATCGCAAAGTCACTTGCATCCGTATCTAAAATAAAGATTCCCTCTCTCCTAGGATGAGCCAAAATCGGTGGAGATGAAAGGATAATTTTCAATTTTTTAAAAGATTCTTCGCAAAACTCATCCCAAATAAAAGATTTATTTTTTTCACAAAGTTTATATAGAGGGGCAGAAATCTTTGCAAGATCTTTAATGAATCTCCTATAATAGGAGACGAAGCCAAGAAAACTTCTTAGTTGATTAATATTCAAGGGTTGTGGCCAATCTTTAATAACTTGACATTTATCAGGATCGGTGGAGATTCCCTCAGAAGAAATTATATGTCCCAAATAAACAACTCTATCTCTGAATAAAGAGCATTTACTTGGTTTTACCTTCAACCCAGCTTTTCGGAGTCGAAGAAAAACCTCCTTCAATCTTTTTAAATGTTCTTCAAAATCTGAGGAAAATATTATAACGTCATCTAAATATACTAATGTGGTCTCCCACTTCAAACCCTTTAATACCATATCCATTAGTCTTTGGTAAGTGGCCGGAGCATTACAAAGTCCAAAAGGCATAACTCGAAATTCATAAAGACCATCGCCCGTTGTAAAAGCTGTTTTCACTCTATCCTTAGGGTCTACTTCAATTTGCCAGTACCCACTTACCATGTCCAATGTCGAGAATAACTTAGCCTCAGAAAGAGCATCAAAAAGATCGTCTATTCTCGGTAAAGGATATGAATCTTTTATGGTGACATTATTGAGGGTACGATAATCTATACAAAATCTAGTAGAGCCATCTTTCTTTTTAACCAAAACTATTGGAGAACTCCAAGGTGAATTAGACTCTTGAATAATACCTTGATCCAAAAGATCGCCAACAATCTTCCTCACCTCTTGTTTCTTATGATAAGCGATCCTCCTGGGATGATGCTTGATAGGGGAAGCGGCACCCGTATCAATATTATGATATGTTAGATGAGTTTTTCCCAGGTCATGCGAACCCTTCGAACATATATCTGAAAATTCATTTAACAACGATTTTATTTGCTCAATTTGATCACGTGATAGTTTAGCTCCTTCAAAATTAAACAAATTAAATACACTTTTATTTTCTTCCTCCTGGTCCGGTAAGAGGTCTTCCGAAATCAGCCCTACTTCAAAGGAACCTACCCGTGTCCCAGGGAATAAAGTTTTCGTTCCAGATGTATTAATAATTCTAATAGGTATCTTGCCTTTCTTCGGTTCTGCTAAAATTCTAGCCGGAATAACATTATGCTTTTCAATAAAAGACGGCAATGGCTCGAAAATTCCATCTTGGTCCATGTTATCCTCGCAGTCCAAGCTGCACATTAAAATAACTTCATGATTTTCAGGGATTACAGTTTTTACTCTGAAATAATAACATTAAATATTAATTTTTGGTCTAATTCATTTGTTAAGAATGAGAACCTCCTCGTCTCTCAATTGTTAATTTCCCAGAGGAGAAATTCAACATACAATTATATT
>JAKCPI010031126.1:0-24287 GCA_023213315.1 Euborellia annulipes
AAATGAAATTGCCATTAAATGAACAGGTGAAGTTAGTTATTCATTTTGATAAATAGATAATTTGCTCATGTTCATTCATATAGTGAGGAACATGGATTTGGAGACAGGAATAAAATCCCTTTGGGATCTCTCTCTCACTCTCTCTCTCTCATATTAAATAGAGAGAGAAGTGGGACGGGGAGGGGCGGAGTAATTTATCGTTCGCGGTTTACCCCCTCCCCTAAAGGGCAAAGTACACGCGTGCGACTTCAAGTTGAAACCCCCCAGCATCTGGAATTCACTTTGGACCAATATCCATCCTCAGTCCATTTAATTTTAGACACTCTGGGATTTGTCTTGGAAATTAACTGCAGTGGCGGACAAGAAAGGGGAATTCTATGAATGGCTAGTCCTTTTCAAAACAATAAGAATTTTATGGTCTCATTACTTGTCCCTTACCTATATATTTAATATATGGTGAGAAAGTATTGGGATCATGTCAAAAATTCGATGATGCGGGGTCGGCGGACCTCACTCTATCCCTCCAACCCTATCATGCATTTTGCGACCGGAAGAAATAGGACAGGCCGGCCCGTCGCACGGTCTGACGCCTGTTAAAAAGAGGAAGGAAGAGACAGACATTTAAAGAACTGAAGGACTGCCTGTCCCAGCTCGGGTAGCTCGTGGTCGCCATCCACGTACCCACAAGATGTGGGCCCCTGAGCAAATGAAGGAAATTAATTATGAGGTTGAAATTTTATATTTAAGTTAGGTACCCCTCCCGGAGAGTTAAAATAAGCTTTTGAATAAAATCGGCCAAAAAGTACTACCACTTCACTGAAGTGTTTTTTCAGTATTTTTTGATTTGCTGTAACGATTTTGATTAAAATTTATAAATCAACTATTTTTTAGATGCTATTTAAAAAGTATATTAGTAAAATTTTTCGTGAAAATTGTTTGAAGTACACTTTACTGATGTAGTATTTCAGATTTTTCAAATTCATTTTCCGGCTCATCCTTCCATAGAGCCAATGTTAAATCCCTATGGGGATTTGCATGTTAATTTCGATTCAAAAGGGGGTCCCCTTTTGGATCTTTTTTACACATTAAAAAAAAACGTTTTTAATTCTTATGAAATTTTGTATTTATTTAGGATTCTCTATTGTGTATAAAATCTCCAAATATGAGATTAAAATTTTGAATAATAACCAAATTTTGAATCAATTGAATTTTTATTTCTTATGAAAAGCACTTGGTCAAGTTATTTTGAATTAATATTTAAACCCTTCTTTCAGATTTATTTTATTGACCCATAAAGATAGATGGTCTCTAATTTTTTAATATTTCTAACAAAAAAAAAAAATGAAAAATTTTAATTTAGTCCTCATTTCAACTTTTTAATTTTCTCATTTGTTTAAATAAATTCCTAATTTCATACATCAATGAGTTTATTCTTTTTTTTTCTCCTATTGGCTTTTTTTTGTCACTGTCAAATAACAAATTATTCCGCAACGATAAAAATTCTTCTTTTGAATTATAAATGTATATATATTTTTTTTTAATAGCTAATATAAAATGAAACGTTTTTTCGTGTTTTTTATCAGGTAAAATTAAAATAGAAATGTTTATATGAGGGGACGATGACTCCCTAATGGCGTTTTTAATTAATGAAAGAGCCCGGAGTTGCTCTCTCTGTTAATTGTTTAAATTCTTTTCTATTATGGTATTTTTATTTTTGTATTCGACATAAGTGAATTATAAAATAAAGGCAAAACTTTCCCAAATTTCTTAGACTCTAGGTAACACCCTTGGAGGGTTTCTTAATCACTATACCACAAAACAAGCTAATATATACATAAACGATAAATGATAACGCTGGAGGTATTTTTCAGGACAAATTTATTCCACTATACAGTCAACGTTTCGGTAGACTAAACACCTCCCTTCATCATGAAATTAAATGTCCAAATTCGTCTGCAGACTGGTAGAAAGGCATTTACAAAGCGAGTTCTCAATATAATGATTATATTATTTTTTATTATTTATATATTGAGAACTCGCTTTGTAAATGCCTTTCTACCAGTCTGCAGACGAATTTGGACTTTTAATTTCATTCTCGAAAAAAAACCAGTGAGGGTTAATTTATTAATAACCACATTAGTCCTGATGAAGGGAGGTGTTTAGTCTACCGAAACGTCTATGTGGAATAAATTTGGCCTGAAAATATCTCCACTATTTCCTCCTCCACCAACATCTATCTACACCAGGATTCCCATTTTCATATAGATAGTTTTAACAGCGACGTTAAGGTGAAACAATGAATATGTATCTAACCGTTGCACATAGGAGTATTTGACGTAAAAACCCGATCAAAATAGAAAAACTCAAAGTTCACCTAATGCTACCCAAAATGGATGTTTCTTCATCTACTATAACCGGCTTATTGGAATCCAGCCCCCCCGACCCTTCCGGGTCGGCTATCTGGTCACAATGACAGTCGGAACCCAGTCATTGTTTTAACTGCTTGTCTTGTTTTTAGGCGCTCTCATTTTCGTTACTCAGTTTTTTGTGCAAAATGTCTTCATGCGGCGGTCAACAGAAAAAAAACGACTTGAATGTGGAAATTGAAGGTAAGCTCTCTATATTACAGTATATTTGATTCAGTTTAAACGTAATTATCACTGTTTTTTATCAATTTCAAAAGTCGCTTTTTTTTGAACATTTTTTTAAAGAAAATTTCAGACAAATTAGTGTTTTTGTTTATGTGTCGCGGCTTGTCGCCTCAAACTTTTTATATGGGCATAAAGTTTAGTCTTTTAGGATGTAGAAACAAGAAAAACATTTCACCCCAACTCACCCCATATTTTTTTATTAGACTTTAAAGTGAACGAGGGAACAGAATCATTAAATCGATTTAGTATAATTTTAGTTTTCTTTTGTTATAGATCCTTTGGGAAGAGTTAAAAAAATTACCAGAATGGAGTTATATGATATTTTGAAAGAGTTCAAAGGGAAAAAAAATAGAAGAAAAAATGAATTTGATGGAAGAAAGATTCATTCAACTAACTTCATGTCCTCCCGAAGAACGGAGTCCCTCGTTCACGTTAAAATACTATAAAAAATATGGGGTGAGATGGGGGGATATATTTTTCTTGTTTCTACTTCCTAAAGGACTGAACTTTATGCCCAGATAAAAAGTTTGAGGCGACAAGCCGCGACACATAAACAAAAACACTAATTTGTCTGAAATTTTCTTAAAAAAAAACGTATAAAAAAGCGACTTTTGATATTTATAAAAAACATTGATAATTACGTTTGAACTGAATCAAATATACTGTAATATAGAGAGCATACCTTCAATTTCCACATTCAAGTCGTTTTTTTTCTGTTGACCACCACATGAAGACATTTTGCACAAAAAACTGACTAACGAAAATGAGAGCGCCTAGAACCAAGACAAGCAGTTGACACAATGACTGGGTTCCGAGTGATGTTATGACCAGGTAGCCGAACCGGAAGGGTCGGGGGGGGACTGGATTACTATCAAGGACGGATACAAGGGGGGTGTAAAGGGGGTAATAACCCCCTCCACGAAATTTGAAAAAAAAAAAAAAAAACTACTTTTTTTCGAAAAAAATTTTATTTTTAATGTAAAATTTTAAAAATTAATACCTAAAAATTTGATTTGTACGCGTATTTATATTCTTATATAAGGAAAATAATAAATAATTGGCCAGAATGCGCCTTTAAATTTTCCGAAATTAAGAAAAATTGCGTTGTGCGACCAGTCACACCAGGTTACCCCCCCCCCTCCCGAGAAACACCTCTGGATCCGTCCTTGATTCCAATAAACCGGTTATAGTAGATAAAGAAGCATCCATTTTGAGTTTTTCTATTTTGATCGGGTTTTTACCTCAAATACTCCTATGTGCGTTGGAAGACTTTTGGATACACTAAATAAATTAAGTGGTCAAATATAAATAATAGAGACGTCTACATCAGCACTCATATATCATTTACATTTATATAATATTTTCTAATAATATTTGGAGTTAAAGTCAGTGGCGTAGCGACCGAGGAGCGAGTGGAGCGGCGGCTCCAGGGCGGAAGGCAGGGTGGGGGCGCCGGGCACATATAATAAATAATACTTTTTATTTAATTTTTTGTCTATATTTTGATCCTTTTGTAGAAAAAAAAATTATTTGGATCCTTTAATCCAGCGGTTCCCAACCCGTGGGCCGCAAGCTGATTGGAACTGGGCCGCGAACGTCTAATGAAAGATAAAAATTATTACTTATAATTGAGAGCGGAAAAAAAAGTCTTTCAACTTTTGTCTATTTTGAGACTTTTCAAGATTTTCCTAAAACTTTAAGCATTCCCATTGTTTTCGTCTACAAGGGACTAAATTAATTTCAAATTACAATAAAACTAGAAATTTATTATTTAGAATCTTTTATTGCTTAAAATTACCTCAAATAATACATAATTAATAGAACGAATAGAAATAGATTAAATTGTTTCATCTGTCAAAGTTCCTCAACATAAATCTGTTCATATTTCTTTTTCATTTCATAATTATTTGTCAATCGTATTTTTCAGTTCGAATATATAAAATTATATTTAACAAATATGTGAGTAGTTAAATGTTTAGTCAAATCCGAATTGAGGTATTTTTATTTATGAATATCAATATCTTATTCAAAGGAATAGGTTTCGAAAATTATTTAAATAAAATTATCTTTTATTCTATATATTTATTATATACAAGTTGTCCGAGTTATCAAAAGAAATTGTACAGTGCTTCAAGGCTGTATTTCTTTTACTTTTTCATATTATTAATTCTTAAACTTGATAGCGACTTTTTAGAGACTTTTTACCGACTATTTGGCTAAAAAATAATAGACTTTTAAGGCGACTTTTTCCGAAAATAAGAGACTTTTTTTCCGCACTCTACTTATTATAATAAAAATAAATGAGCTTTTTCAACGTTAGTTTTCTTGAAAAATAAATACAGAGATAAACTGAAGGTTTAGTGCGATTTAAGGCTACAAATATTGACGCTCTTGTAGGTATAAAACAAGATCATTCATTGACTTTTTTCAAACCTGACCCATAGTTTTTAAGATTGCTTTTTGTTCTTAATACAAAGTAAATGCAATAAAATCATAGTTTTTTTAAGTTATTTTGTACCAACCCATTTTACTTACACATACACGCACACATTTATACCCAGTATACCCTAGTATACACTGGGCCTCAGCGTTTTTTTTACGGAAAAAGTGGGCCGCACATCGAAAAAGTTTGGGAACCGTTGCTTTAATCAATTAATTTTTGCTCTGTTGTTTTTTGATAGAAATCTATGCATTTTTTTTTATTTAAAATGACAAACGTTAGGATTCACGACCAAACAAGAGCGGATACAAGGGGGGGGGGGGGGTAAAGGGGGTAATTACCCCCCCCCCCCCCGAGATTCGAAAAAATACCTTTTTTTCGCAAAAAAAATTTATTTTTAATGTAAAATTTTAAAAATTAATACTTAAAAATTTGATGTGTATTTATATTCTGGCAAACAAGTACAGAATGCGCTTTTAAATTACCGAAATTTAAAAAAAATAGTGTGCTATGCGACGAGTCACACCAGATTACCCCCCCCCCCCCGAGAAACACCTCTGGATCCGCCCTTGCGACCAAAGATAAATAAATATATTATCCTGTTTTATTCAAATTTAATTTTAAAAGTAGACAAAATAAAATAAAAATATTATTTTGTTGACTAAATATGATTTTTTTTTTTTACTTTTAATATTGGCCTAATAAATTAGAAAAAGCATTGAATTATTTAGTAGATATTGTGGTTAAATTTTGGTATTATACACAGATTATATATGCTGAGCCTTCAGATGAAGATGAAGGAATCTGAGGAATTTTTTTATATGAAAAATTTTTTTAATCATTTTAGTAATTTGAGATTTGCATTTTAGGTTTACCGTGGTAGGGTGGGGTGTCGGTTACCGAATGATAATAGTGTTCGAGGGGGAGGGGGGGGCGCCAGCAGTTGAGCCGCTCCAAGGCGCCAAAATCCTTGCTACGTCACTGGTTAAAGTGGACTTATCAGATTTTTTGGGTTGTCAAAATAATACAATTCCTAGTACAAGTAGGTGTTTTATTTATTTATTTAATTTTTAAATATTTTTTTTCTAATTTTAAATTAGTTATCTAGGGCAGAGAGTGAGTGCAAATTTTGATTGTCATTTTGCTTATTTCCTCTCTCTCTCTCTCTCTCTCTTGGCGAAATTTCAATTTATTTTAATTCTTGTTTAAAACAATTTAGAATTACGAGACAGAGAAGATGAAGAGAGAACATTAAGAGAAGACGCGGAAAATGGATTCTGATAGTAAGAGTGTAATAATAATATTTTTTTATTTATCTTCTCAATTTACTTTGTCTCTTTGCGTTTGGATTTCTAATAAAAAAATGTTTTTTTTTTTTTTTTTTTTTTTTTACTTTTTTATAAACAAACAAAATTAATCTTAACGTTTCAAAAGAAGCAGCTTTTTGTTAGGGATTCTGTATTTTCAAACTAAAAATCCAAAATAATTCCCATCATGATTGAGACAGATTGTTTTTTTGTATTTGCTTGATAACAAAAAAATTAATTTCCTTAATTTTTTTATAAGTCATTAAAAAAATTATAGCTCGATGTCCCGATAATCTCTTATGAATTTAATTAATTATTTCTTTAAGAGAAGAGATTTAACATAAATACTTTGGTCAACGCCAATAATTGTATTTATATATCAGTTTTCTTAATAAACAAAATTATATTTAATTCTTTTTTTATAAAAGGTAAAATTAAATAACTTAAAAGAAAACTGATATATAAATACAATTATTAGCATTGGCCGACATGATGAAATGAATAAGTAAATCTTCCCTCTTAATGAAATTATTGATAATTGCACCAATCCACTGAAAATAGAGATTTTTTTATTTTAAATTTGTATTGTATTGTGTTTGATTGGACCTAGCCACGAAGGACTTGCCGATAATGTTATTAATAAATTTATTTATTTTATTTGAATTATTTAAATTTCAATCGCTATAACCGACGACCTGTTGACACTACTATCTTTTATTAATCTCAATGATTTCTGAATGAATTTATCATTTGCAGTATTTTGATTAAGTATAAATTGATGCTGGTTGCAGAGAATGTGATTTCAGAAGAAATAAAATCAACAAAACCTCCTTATACTATCAATACTACTTTTGCTGTTTTTATTTCTCCCGAAAACTTTTATTTTTTTTCCACTTGGCGTGGATTGACTAATTAAAGAAAAAAAAATATTTGAGTGAATATTTTAACATCAATCAAAAAAAAAAAAAAAAAAAAAAAATTTAAAGGGGAGAAAATTTAACAGACCCATCATCCCGAATTGAACATGTGTAATTATAAATGTGAAAACGTGAGTAAAATCAAGAACCACGCATTATGAAGCCAACGAGTGAGTGAGCCAAGAGAAAATGCAAACAAACCAGCAAACAACAAAAACAAAACACGTTTACGCGCGAATACATATTAATAAATTAGAAGAGGCAAAGGGGGAGGGAATTATCCATCGATTATAACTATAATCTTCAATTAACGCTTATTCAAAGATTAAATCTTCCATTCTTTTCTTTTAATAGTGACGTCTTTAGAGGAGAAATATTTTCTTTCTCACGGCTAACTTATAATAAAAAGGCACTTTTCAATTCTAACTAGTAAATCTATAATTTGTGTATAAAAATGAAGACTTTATAAAAAGTCTGGTGTGACTTAACGCAGAGCACAAAACTTTCACTTACATCGAAAGTTGTACTGTCACACCAGTTTGTGTCAAGATATATTTAGTTTCCCAGAGTACTTTAGTTCCAAACTTGAACACTTGAGTTTCATAAGTAAAAAAGTCAATTAATTCAAAATTTCCATTGGCTCTGCGTATTTTAAATGTGGATAATAGAGAATCTTAAATAAATACAAAATTTCATAAAAATTTTTTTTTTTTTTTATGTGTAAAAAGATCCAAAGGGGGACCTCCTTTTGAATCGAAATTAAAATGCGAATCCCCATAGGGATTTAACATTGGCTCTATGAAAGGAAGTGTCGGAAAATGAATTTGAAAAATCTGAAATACTACATCAGTAAAGTGTACTTCAAACAATTTCCACGAAAAATTTTACTGATATACTTTTTAAAGAATATCTAAAAAATAGTTGATTTATGAATTTTAATCAAAATTGTTAAAGGCAATTTTGAGAAATTCGAAAAAAAAAACTGAAAAAGTACATCAGTAAAGTAGAAGTACTTTTTATTCAAAAGCTTATATTAACTGATCGGGAAGGTATAAAACTTAAATATAAAATTTGAACCTCGTAGCTCATTTCCTTCATGCTTAATATTGTCACACACAGGCAAGCCAATTTCTGGGACCCACTTTTTTTGGACTCTGGGGACCTCAAAACATGTAAACCTCGACATCGAATTTTTGACATCATCGCAATACTTTCTCACTATATATTATATATATTTAGATAAAATAAAAAAAGGAAAAGTTGCAATAAATTTAGTGTTAAAAATTTTTTATTAATTACACATTTGATGAATTATTTATTTAATATTAAATAAATATAATTTCATACTTTATTATTTGAAACTTTTCACAATTAGATTTATGTTCGGATAATAAACTTGGAAACTCTAACAGGTCATGGACATTAAAATTCATATCAAAGTTATACGTAACTACTTCTATGTAAATTTAAATTAATTGAATAGAAAACAAAGAAACTTGCAAGTGTCGGTTAAATCTTAACTATGAACAAAAGGGGAGTGAAAAATTAACTAAAACTGGCCAGTCTTGACTCTCCTCACTCGTTTCTTGTCTTCCGTCAAATGTAAAGGATCAGAGTGACCCCTAGATGACATGAAATCACCCATGCGTCAATTATACTTCGCGCCCAGTCAATGGAACTGACCAACCCGCCTCCGACTGGCTAGTTTTATATAAATCAATGAATTTAATACTTTATAGAAGATATCGATCGATAGAAGATATACAATCCATTGCAAAAATTCTGAACTTTCAAGAATTTTAGATCCCTCCATTTCTAAGCGAAATTTCAACAAGTAATAAATCAAACGTGACAAACGGACACTGCAAATATATATACATAAATATATTAATATAATCCAAAGAATTCACCGTTGGCACTAGTTGAAACATTCTTAAATTTAATTAAATTTTCATCTAATTATATTGGCAAATAAATAACACTAGGTTAAGTTTCAAAATGTTTTTATTTTTATTATATCGGCGTTAACATATTATCTTTAGAGCTCTGAAACAAACAAACTAGTTTGTATCATAGCTCATAACATGTGTTAACTTTGAAATGCGTATAAACTAAAAATAAAAATCTTGTGAAACTTGACCTAGTGTTATTTATCTAAATAATTAGATGAAAATTTAATTAAATATATATAATGGCCAATGATAGACCTGATTATATATTAAAGATTTTTTTTTAATTACTTTCTCTTACCTATGTATATATGTAATATATATATAGAGAGAAAGTATTGGATTCATGTCAAAAATTCGATGTCGAGATTTTGATGGATCTTCACGTTTTGAGGTCCCCTGAATCCAAAAAAAGTGGTTTTCGCGACATGGTCTGTCTGTGGGTGGGTGGGTGTGTGTTCAATTTTAAGCATGAAGGAATTGAGCTATGAGGCTGAAATTTTATATTTAAGTTAAACACCCCCCGGGACCGGAAAAATAAGCTTTTAATCAAAATCGGCCAAAGAGTACTAGTACTTTACTGATGTACTTTTTCAGTTTTTTTTGATTTTCTCAAAATTCGCTCTAACGATTTTGATTAAAATTCAAAAATCAATTATTTTTTAGATGCTCTTTCAAATGTATATTCTCGTTTTGCCCTCAAAATTGTTTGAAGCACACTTTACTCTTGTGCTTCATAGGAAAGATAGGAAAAATGGTTGCCATGGTTACAAAATATAAATATTTTCCCATACTTATAAATTTTACATCTGAATTCAAATATTCCCTACTGCCGGGAACTAAATACATGTCGACACAAAAAATCTGGTGTGACAAGCACAGTACACAACTTTCGATTACCGAAGGTAAGAGAAAGTTGTGTGCTGTGCGCCAGTCACACCAGATTTTTTTCATCAAAAAATCAACTTGACGGATTTGTAATCATTGATGTGATGTGTTTGTTGATAATTATTTAGAAAAGTAAAAAGACCCTGCCCTCCCCCCCCTTCACTTTGATTTGTTTATAAGATAGATCTCGTCATCATAATAAGAGAGCGATAACATCAGCAGGTTCAGGGAAAGGATCTTTTCGTTCTTGTCTCTTTCCTTTTTTGGTGGGATATTGGCGTATAGGACCGAAAATAAATCATCCAAGATGTTGAATAAATGTGATTCGTAACTTTTATAAAAAAAAACACACACACACACATAGTCATGGAGAGATGTGAAATTGTCATAAAAAAAAAGAAATTTCAAAATGAAAAATCATCAAAAAATTGCATCAGTTTTAAAAGAAAAAAGTTGCAAAACTTTCCAGCTCATTTTTTTTGGAATATACGACCTGTTTTATATTGCAAAAATAAATTTTGCTTTGTTTCAAAAATTTCTAAATGCAATTTTATTGTCATTGGATGACGCAATAATGGCATGTGAACTAACAATCATGTCTTTGTTTAATTTGCCGTTTAACGCCAATCTCAATGAAGCCGATTCAACTACATTCTGTTTAAGCCATAATATCATCCTTATGTTGCTATAATGATGACCATTCCCACCGTTTAATTGTTCCATTCTGACTACTCTAACGTTATGATTTAATTTATTATTATATCCATAAATGTCTTAATTTAATATTTTTCTAAACTTTGAAAAAGTAAAAAAAAAATATGTTACTATACATATTTAGACTCGTTTTTTTTTATTTTGTGTTGTTTCCATTCATACGATAATTAGCATTAAAATTAATTAACGATAATGGCGAACGAGGGAGGGAGAGATTGAAATGGAAATTGATTAATTATTTAATTGAATTGTCATACGTGATGAAATGAATCAATTTCACTCGATGGTATTTAACCTCTTTGGATTAACTTGTATAGATTTATGTGCAGACATACACATTAATAAATTAATGTTTAGTAATATGAGAAAATCTCATACTCGTACAACTGATAGGCAAAATAAATTTTAAATTAATTCATTCATTTACTCCTAATCATTAGAGGATTATTAAATGAAATGGAATGCATTCCCTCAGTATTAATTAACGCAACATTTAGAGCTTTTTTAAATATAATTTTTTTTCAGTATCTGAGTCTATTTATATCATAAAATGAACAGAGACCACTGTCTTTTTTTATACGCCGCGCAATTCTCAAAACTTTTTGCCCTTGGGTCTTTGGCAAGTCTGAAATTTTCAAATTTCCCTCTCTGACTTAAATTTTAAATTTCCCGTTCCCGCTCGACTTCCTCTAACTCTAGCCAATCAGCGTCCTGATCGACTAGCCGCTAGCGGTTTATAAATAGTAATTATACCAAATGGCTTAAATAAGAATGCCTGGACCCAAATATGTATAATAATCAATAACGGATATCGTTTAAAGTCTTAAATGGCCTAAGTTGCCGAAAGGACTGTGTGACTGAGTGTGTGAATGTGAGTGTGAATGAGAAAAAAGTGTGAATGTTTTTTTATGAAAAAAAAAAAAATAAAAAAAAAAAAAAAAAATAGTAATTATTATTAACATAAGAAGTGATCTAAAAAATTAATGATAACTAGAGACCGGATTTTTATGCAGCAAAAACCGCTAAATATGCCATATAATATGCAGTAAAAGTATTAAAATATGCAGCCAAATATGCAATATATTTATGGCAAAAATATTGAGTAAATGGCTTCCAATTAAAGGTAAATCATGATTTCTACTGATGTAAAACTAATGGTGTTTTATTTTTGGAAGGAAATGATTAAAAAAAAAAAAAAATTGGTCTCGCAATAAAAACTAAATTTAATTAAAAAAACAAAACAAAACAAAAAAAAAAACAGTAATATCAGTACAGTCAAATGTGTTAATTTATTTAACAAAATAGTTTTCTATAAAATATATACTAAATATTATTTAACAAAATAAACACTTTATAAAAAAAAAAACGTAATATTTCTGAGAAACTAACTTTTAATTTGTAACTGAACGTATAATTAAAATTAACAATGAGGAGAGTAAGGGAGCCGGAAGCAATTAAAGAAAAATTATTTCTCTTTTTTCGCTTTATTTAATACAATTGTCGACGTTTCGGTCGATTTTTCCGGGCTTCATCAAGACAAATGTTATTGACTCGAGCTTAGAGGGGCTCTTGGCAAACATAACATTTGCCCTAGTGCTGTTCGCACCAACAGTTATGTCAGGAGTTGCCAAGAGCCCCTCTAATCTCGAGTCAACAACAATTGTCCTGATGAAGGCCGGAAAAATTGGCCGAAACGTCGACAATTGTATTAAATAAAGCGAAAAAAGAGAATAATTTTTCTTTAATTGCTTTCGGCTTTCATGAGGAGATCAAGATCATTGCTTTTAATTTGCATTGTAATTTACAACTAAAAGCATTTCAAAATTAACTTCTTTAAAATTATAGCGTTTATCGCTTAATAAAGTTTTATATTTTGAAAATGATCGTTCCACATCAACAGATGTGATAGGGGCATATTTAAATGAACTTTGTGCAATAGGTTCGATTTCCTCCATCACATCAACTTCATCTCCTTGAAGTATTTTATTGATTTTACATAAATCCGCTAGTCCAGGATTTTTTTCTAGGATATGTTTTAATTTATTTTTCAACAAATTTCCTTTTTCCCCGGGTATTTGATTTACATGGGTTTTCAAATTATCAATTATATTAATATTTTCGCTCAATGCTATCCCACGCCTTTCTAAATCTTCAATAATTTTTAAAAGAAATTTACAATTGGCATAAATGAATGCCAGATCTTTGCCAGTATTGGTGGTTTTAAGCAATTCATGTACTTTTTGGACACAGAGAGCATCGTCCACTTCTGCAATTTCAAGAACCACACTCTTGAATTCAAGAAAATTTTCTGCATAGAAAACTGCTGCTGCAAGCCACGTACCCCAGCGAGTTATTACTGGTTGGGAATATTTTATCCTTTTCATAGGGAGCAATCCATTGCGAAATTTTTGCAGCAAACGAGGACCCCTGTTTTGGCATTTTTTTTCTTTAATTAATTTGACTTCGAACTATGAACACAACTGACTTGATATTCATCCAACGAAAATTCTAGAAAAACTAAATTTATTTCTTAAAAGAGGATATAAAGAATAAAAAAATCTATAGTTATTTATTTTTTACAATGTAATAAAAGGATTTAAATTTTTTTTTTTCGTTTAATTTTTTTTTTTTTTTGTTTTTAGAAAAAAAAAATTAAAAAATTAAAATAAAATGGAACTTTTGAAAAAAAATTTAAAATATCCAAAAAGCTTTAAATATGCAACTTTATGCAATATTGGCCAAATATGCAAAAATATGCAATATAGAATTTGAACCCTAGCTCCAAGGGGGCATGATTCGGATAGAAAATTGGTTTTCAGTGATGTACCTATTAGCAAATAGAATATGCAATTGCATAGGAATCCGGTCTCTAATGATAACAAATAGTCTATCATTTTTGAAAGTTTTTTATTTTTAATTTGCTGATAAAATATTTAATTTATTTTTGTCAATTTAAAATTTGACGTGTTCATGATGCAATATTTTTTTGTATTTATATAATCCAGGAGACGTAGGGTTTATGAGAAAGGTAAATGCCCCCACTAATTGAAAAATCTGGTGTGACTGGTCGCACTTGATTTTTTGTCTCGAGATATATTTAGTTTCCCATAGCACTTAGTTAACTTGACCACTTGCATTTCATTAGTAATAAAAAGTAAATAAAAAGGCAATTGATTCAAAAAATTCTATAGGCTCTGTGTATTTTAAATGTTGTCTGCTTGAAATAAAATATGGTTATTTTTCAAAATTTTAATCTCATATTTGGATATTTTATATACAATGGAGAATCTTAAGTAAATACAAAATTTCACAAGAATTTGAAAAAAAAATTTTTAAGTGCAAAAAGTTCCAAAGGGGTCCCCCTTTGGAATCGAAATTAACATGCGACTCCCCATAGGGATTTAACATTGGCTCTATGGAAGAAAGAGCCGGAAAATTAATTTGAAAAATCTGAAATACTACATCAGTAAAGTGTACTTCAAACAATTTCGAGGAAAAATTTTACTGATATACTTTTTAAAGAGTATCTAAAAAAATAGTTGATTTATGAATTTTAATCTGAGGGGTGGAGACATTCTTCCCCCACCACTAATTAAATTTCATAAATATCAAATTTTTTTAACCAAACATTTCCATCCATCCTATTAGATTTCGTTATTAGCCCTAATAACTATGTTTATATTGGCCTATTTTTGAATTGCTTGGAGTTAAACGGAGCTGATTATTATGCAAATTCCCTCCTTATTCATTGTAAGAACGTCAATTAATCATTGAATGAATTCCCCCAATAGCCAATTTGGGATAGATATTAAGCTATTATCTAATTTCAGTGCAATGCAAATACGCGGATCTATAATCACTAAATATTTATTGATTTTCTAATCAACTCATATTAATTATTAAAGGGACGATAAACTGACAAAGTGAAAGCCCTTCCCGCATTGGGAGTGTTTATCGAGTAATTTGTAATCGCATATTTTAATTTTTTCAAATTTACCGAATGTAAATAATTAATGGGGCTCGGGAGCGAAGTGGTTACGCATGTTTTTCCCGATAAGATGGCGTAGTGTGTCTTAAAAATATGTCCAAAAAATCAAGTCATTCAAAAATTTGCCAAGAGATGTCAGAATGGTAGCTAATAATATTTAATGCATTTGGTTGATTTTCATTGATCTTTTAACAATGAATACTTTATAAATGTTATTATATATTAGGTATCTTTTATAAAAGCATAAAAATATATAAATATAGGCCAGATATAGGCTAATACTACATATATCGTCTGTTAGACTAGCCTGCCATCTATTGCAAGAATGCTGAACTAATTTGACAGTTGATTTTTTATAAATAAATAAAAAAATAAATCATCTAAGCTTATTTTCTTAATTAATATGTGATTAATAATAACAATAAATTCATTTTTAAATTTAAAAAAAAATTGAAGATTATTGGTACAATTGTTTTTTTGTATTTGCTTGATAACAAAAAAATTAATTACGATAATTTTTTAATAAGTCATTAAAAAAATTATAGCTCGATGTCCCAATAATCTTTTTTAAAGTACTTTTTGACTTCGCTCCTGAACCCCCTTAATACATAGACTTACTTAAAATAAAATTCCCTAAGTTGATTGCATATAAATCCGGTTTAGTTAGTCTTCTATAACAGAAAGCGTTAAAAATGAAGCATTCGTTTTTTTTTATAAATTACATTTCTCTTAATATGACAGACAGGAATATGTTGTTCATAATTTAAATACAAATATTTTCATTCTTCAAAATGCAGATTGTTCATTTGCATAAAAGTCAGTCGAAGCCACTCCTGAATTTTTATTTTGTAATTATTTATCATTAAAATATATTAGTTTAGAATTAAAATGCCGCCGGTACTCTCGTATTATTATTACTACTATACTTGAATTTGTATAAATGGTTAGAGGAGGATGAGCTGACAGAGAGACGGACAGTTGTAGCCTCCGGAACATGGAGATTTAGACCAAATGGGTTTTGAATAGCTCAGAAGGTGGGTCTGCTACTCAATTGGCTGGAAAGGATTTGCTTATAAACTACAAGGAATTTACGAAGTTGGAGTCGTCACACTACAAACTTCAGGTTATAAGCTGGGTGTCGATAAGGTTAATTTTATTTAGAGAGAGCCTTGTGCCTGGCTATAATAAATTTTTTGTAGAGTTATTGTTGATCATCTCTGTTTTCAAATGAAAATTGAGAAAAACTTTAACTCCATTTAGGAACACCTAAATTCTTCTTATATATTTATATATAATTCGCTGCTGGGGCGTATATATAATTTTTTCGGGGAGGGGGGGCGAACTCATTTTTAAATACCCCCCCCATACACAAAAATATATATAAAATACCGGATATACCTGTGTCCCGAGGGGCCCGGGTCATCTCAAAGACAAATTTTCATAATTTTTTTTTTATACAAATTTTTCCGTTATTCACCGGAGCCCCAGGGCTTAGGTGCGGGGCGCGTCGAAGGCGGGCTTCGCGGTTAGTATTTTTTGACTAAATTAGGAGTAGGTAGATATAGGCAGCCAATAAGTAATAAAAAAAACTTTATTTAATTAACGTCGACGTTTCGGAATCACATCGATCCCATCTTCAGGATGATAAAGATAAAGATGAAAAAGAAAAAAAAGCTTTTTATGATTTTCGAAAAATATTTTTTTTTTTTTTTTTTTTAATTAATCACATTAAATAAAAGATATAAAAAAAAATTCGCTCAAATCATCGGACTGCCTGGGATCCGAACCCCCGACCCTCGGTATACAAGGCAGGTGCGCTACCAACTAGGCCAAGCTCGGGGGCTCGCTCTATATCTTATAGGTAGTTAATTTTGTTAAAAAATAATTAATTTTTTGCATTTAATTAATTTCTGAAATCTTTCAAATGAAATAAAATAAAACGCTTGTTTCCCTATGGGAATTACTAACGCCATCTCTTGCCGCCTAGAGTAACCAGTTTCTGAATCGCCTATTAACGATTTTTCAAGACTCGCACCTTAAATATCTGGTCATAGGGATAACTTTTTATCCTTTTCATCAATTCAATCAATTCAAAATTTACACTCTATTGAAGATGGGTTATAAAATTTAATCCGAAACGTCCTGAGGTGCGCTTCTCCTTGCCGATACTCGTATAATTTTTTTTCGATATAATTTAATCCGATCTCTCTCGTAAGCCTAATATTAAAAATTCGTCTCGATTGATTTGATTAAAAAGCGTTTCGGCGCTAGAAGACAACCAATTGCCTCTATCAAAAGGTTAAAATCTCCATGATTATAGAAGGCAAAAAGTAATTTCATTCAATAATCTTGTATTCATTTTGTTAAGTACAACGTAGGTGGGTAATCCGACAGATGGGACCAGCCGGAAGCTGATTTGACCAGGGAGGGAGAGGCGAGGCAGGCGTTTCCAAGACATTGAGCTCTCTTATTGAGAATGCCTCTAATCGGGCGAAATCTCTCTCAATTGAGAAGAAGAACGAAACTAAACAAAGACAATAACAACAACAACAACTTAATTAAAATTTTCTTCTATAAATTTAAAATTAAATGAAACTGAATAATTTTATTAATGGCTCAAAAATTTAATTAACTTTATTTTTTTCGAAATTTTGATTTTGGTCGTTCTCTTACTCTCGGTAAGAAAAAGTTGTGTATTGTGCTGTCACACCAGATTTTTTGTGTCGAGATTCTCATAGCACTTTAGTTCCAAACTTGGGCTTGAAATAAACTTATTTTACTTATTTTTCAAAATTTTAATCTCATATTTGGATATTTTATACACACTAGAGAATCCTAAATAAATACAAAATTTCATAAGAATTGGAAAAAAAAATTTTAAATGTGTAAAAAGTTCCTTTTGAATAGAGAAATGTAAATGAAAATCCCCATGTGGGGATTTAACATTGGCTCTATGGAAGCAAGAGCCGGACAATGAATTTTAAAAAAATCTGAAATATATCAGCCCCTCAAACAATTTTCAGGGCAAAATGAGAATATACATTTTAAAGCGAATCTAAAAAATAGTTGATTTATACGTACATAAATATTTGAAAATAAATAATTAAATAATTCTTAAGGAAGCGTGTGAAACATCGGTAATCAGATTCTTTCGTTTACGGAAATTCATTATATTTTTATTAAAAAGAAGATTACGAAAACTGTATTTAACGACGTGATTAATTTATTTATTATTTCGTTGAAAATTAACTATTTATTATTTTTCTCTCATTAGTGTGGCTCTCAAAGAGAAGAGGTTAATTCAAGAGACTCGTTGTTCGTTAACAAGGCCTTCCCCCCTCTCTCTCTCTCTCTCGCTATTTATAAATAAAGAAAACTCTCCTCCTGTGGGTCCATTACTTTCTGATTTATTAAATTGGCAGAGGTTCATTAAGCCTTTTTACACGATCTTCCCTCTTCTTTTTTTTTATTTAATTGAACATGACAAATGTTGTGATTAAGTTAAAATAATATATATTTTGGTGACTGCTGGTAGATAGGCAACCCATTTGATCAAACTATTTAGAATCAGCTTTAGTGATTTGGTCAAGTAGGTTGCCTACCTTTCAGTAAATAAACTACCACCAATGGTGATTATTAAGGGGGGTCAGGAGCGACGTCTAAACGTACTTTAAAAAAAAAACTAGACTATTATAAGGAATTTTTCAATGCGGTTTTTTTTAAATGAATTAAATTCATAAGAGATTATTGGGACATCGAGCTATAATTTTTTACGATTCTATATTGTGTATAAAATGTCCAAATATGAGATTAAAATTTTGAAAAATAACCATACCCAGACAGCCTGGAATCTTGCATTAATATTGCAGGAATCTTACATTGCAATATTTAACCTTGCAGGGAATATTTCAGGAACAATACAGCAACATTGTTGCAATATTCCTATGTCCGCCTCTTTGTAACTTGCAGGAATATTGTGGCAATACTGAATGGAATATTGTTGCAATATTACAAAAATATTGCAAGTATTGCAGCAATATTACGGAAATATTCCGGCAATATTGCATGGAATATTGTGGCAATATTGCATGAAATATTGCATGGAATATTGTGGCAATATTGCATGAAATATTGTGGCAATATTGCATGAAATATTGTGGCAATATTGCAAGGAAAAAAAAAACTTGTTCATAGAGGGATTTGAACACGAGTTTTTTGCATTTCCAATATTTCCAATGTCTTGATTCCAATATTCGACTCCTTTACTGCCTCGGACGTTTTGCTATATTAAATTTCAACACTTTTTAAGCTACTTAATTCGTATGTAGTACTATTAAATTTTTTTTTAAACAAAAAGTCACTTATAAATTGTAAAAAAATAATAATTTTTAATATTTAAAATTAATTTTTTTTTTTTTTTTAATTTTTTAATTTTTTTTTCTTTTTCGGCATCTAAGGCGATTTAGACCCCATCCCTATTTATTTCAAATTATTTGCAGTCAATTCAAATGAAATAAATTTTTCTCGCTGGGGACGGAAAGCGAATCCTGGACCCCAGGCTCAAGAAGCTAGTGTCTTCTCTCTGAGCCACGGGTCATCACGGGCATTAATTAATTTAATTAATATGAATATTATAAAGTTGATATGATAATTTTAAGCCTATATTCACTATTTGTTAAGGCAATAACATGAGTTTGAATAGTTCGCGCATAATTTGTATTTGCGCGATTGTCCGGCTTGGCCATCTCCCTTCGCCTACCTGTGTGAGCCCCGGTGACTCCTAATTCATTCCTTGAACTCTCTCGCTAGCACTCTCATTATAAGCACGCGTGCACTCTTATATATGTAATATATCGCTTTCTATATGTTTATGCGCATTTTATATATAATATTTCTGGTCCATTTATTTATTCTATATATCTATTTATATATATATAACACTCTATATTTGTATAAACTTTATATCTTCTCATCTATATATCAAATATCACAACGAAATATATATATCGCCGAACCAGACGCCTTTAATCTTTTATTTCTAATTATATATTCATTATATACATAATATATGTCCGATCCTCTATATGAATCCCCAACATTTTGGTGCCGAAACCCGGGATCCTCTCTCGAAGGACCTTTAACCTCAAGAAACTATTTGTGTTTTAATCTCAAGAATCTTTATGTGAATTTATTTGTGAGGTGAAAACGAAACATTTATCAAAAGTGAGTGAACTATTATTTTTTCATATATTTGAAGAAAAAATATACATGCATCGCAAGTGAGTGAACTTTGATTTTTTTCCATATATCTTAAAAAAAATCACACAAATCCTCATTTAAATTGTGAATGCAAGCCGACCATCCGCCATTACCTCACATCAACTTATTTAAATAATATATTATTTATTTATTAATAATTCATCAACGAATACGTGGACTCATATTTTAATATTTTTTCTTACTACGTTTTGGAAAAAATATATTTTTTTTGCTGTTGGTTAAACCAATTCGTTATCTTGGAGTGAACATTATAACTTTGCCCTAACTCTGCGTTGCCGTTTCGAAGAGGACAAAGTCACCTTTACACCGTTGCTACTTCTCCGAGTACCTTATCACCATCACCTGTTATGAGTCATCCATCGTATCAATTTTATTTTAATTAAAAATATAAAAATTACATTAAAAAATATATAAAAAATAAAAAGAAAAAAAAATTTAATCTTAAGATATTTATACACTTTAAAACTTATTTATTTGAATAATATTAAATCATTTATTAATTATCAATTTATTAGCTATATTTAAAATATTTTTCATTATATGTTATTTATTTATTTATTCTTTTTGCAATCTATATTTATTTATTGAATTCTATTTATTAATTCTACTATATTTATTTATTAATTATCGATTTCTATTCTCCTTGTCTAATATTTTCTAAAATGGATTCTAATGATAGAAATTTACGAAGGTTTAAACTTAATTGTACTAAATTTGAAAGGGAAGTAAAACATATGGATAGAGATATTTTTAAAATAGACACTTATTTAAAACAAGGTCAACAATTATTAGATGCATATGAGGAGTTAGATATGTATATATTTCAATGTTATGATAATATAGAAAAGGCTGGACCGCAGCCTCCTGAGGGTTGGCCAGAAAATGTTAATTTATATGAGTACAAATTAGCTATTATAAATTTGATTATTATTTTGCAGAAAATGAGAGTAAAATTATCTCCTGATGAAAAACCTGTACCCATTGCTAATCCTATCTCGTGCCAAGCTGGACCATCTTCTTTTTTGAGAAAGCCGAAATTGGAAATACCAGCGTTTTCGGGCGACGAGACATTATGGTATGATTTCATCGAATTATTTAATACCACCATTCATCAAGACTCTTCTTTATCAAAGGTACAAAAATTTTCTTATCTAAGATCTTTTCTAAAAGGAGATGCTTATAGGGTTATTCAATCTTTTCCCCTTAACGAAGATAATTATGAGAATGCTCTCACATCTCTCAAAGATAGATATGATAATAAGAGAGAAATAATATTTAAATTAGTATCAAAATTATTTACTTATCCGCCACTATCTAAACCAACCTCTGCATCTCTACACTCTCTTGTGGATACATTTAATCAAGTATTAAGGAGCCTGGATTCTCTTGGTCAAAAAACATCTGCAGACAGCGCATTTATTCATCACTTAATTTTGTCTAAAGTGGATCAAAATATAAAACATCATTATCTTTTAACTCTTACTAATAAAAATATGCCATCTGTAGAATCTTTTTTAAAATTCTTAGAAACATTTGCACAATCTCTACCTTTTGATATTAAATCAGTTCCTCAATCAAATAAATTTAATCTCTCTGCAAGTAAGTCTGGAACTCCAGTAAAGAAGACCTTTTATGAATCCCTTACATCTTGTTCTTTATGTAAGGCAAATCATTATATTTCAAATTGTCCAGACTTATTAAAATTGAGCCAGCCTAGTAGGCTAGAATTAATTAAAAAATTGCATTGTTGCATAAAATGTCTTTCAGCGAAACATCATATTAGAAATTGTCGTGCAAATGGTTGTAAAATCTGTTCTAAGGATCATCATTTTATCTTACATATAAATGTTGAAGATACAAATAAAATTAAAACTAATGATCAGAATTCATCTAGCTCTGAACCCTCTGATTCTTCTTCTTCTAATACCGAGGAAACGGCATCTGTTATAAAATCTCATTCCTCATCTACTTTTAACAGAGTTCTTCTTGGTACTGCTCTAATATCTGTACTTGACTCCAATGGCAAACGGCAAAAACTTCGAGCTATGATTGATAATTGTTCGGAATCATCATTTATTACTGCCCAGGCTGCTCAAAGATTAAATCTGCCTTTAAAAGAAACTTCTATGACAGTGCAGGGATTAGGTGCCTCTGATGTTATCACATGTGAAGGTCTGGTAAATATACAATTTTCATCCATATATAATACTTCTAATTGTTTCAAAATCAATGTTTATATTGTCAAGAAAATATGTAATGATATTCCTCATCATAAAATAAATATTTCCAATTGGAATCATATTGAAAATCTACATTTGGCAGACCCACTTTTCTTTCAACCTGAATCGGTGGATATTTTATTAGGCTTGGATATATATTGTAGCCTTATTAAAAATGATATAATTAAAGGCCCGAAAGGAACACCTTCAGCCTTCTCGTCATGTTTAGGTTGGATACTTATGGGACCATATTGCACAAATAAGACATTATCTTCATCAATTAAATCTTATCTTACAATTAAGGAATCATGTAACGAACTATCGACTCTTGATACTGATCCGCCTTCATCATCACTCGTTGAACATCCTTCTGAATTAAGTCTTTCAAACTCATTTAGAAGAATAGAAGACGGAAGATTTCAAGTACAACATCTTTTTAAAAATAATTTATATTTGGGTGAATCGTACCCTTTGGCATCAACTCGTTTTTCTGATTTAGAAAGACGATTTCTAAAGAATGAATCCTTAAAACTGAAATATTCTAATTTTATAAAAAAATATTTGTATTTAAATCATATGAAAATGGTTCCTATTTGTAATCTATATAAACCTAAAAATGAACTTTATTATGAGAGCCCTCATTATATTCAAAAGAGAGCCAGTCTTTCTACTCAATTACGAGTTGTATGTGATTTCTCTATGAAAACATTTAATACATTTTCTTTAAATGAAATTTTAATATCTTGTTCATCACTCCATACAGATATTCGTAAAATTTTAATATTATTTAAATTGCATAAAATTACTTTTTGTGCAAATATAATAAAAATATATAGGATGTTTATTCCTGAAAAAATAAATTTTTTGAGAATATTTTGGCCTAACGATCCAAAGGAAGAAAAGGAAAATTTACTTCAAATATCAAACATCATATATAATCATTTTTATAGTGATAATCTATTATATCAAGCTGTATCTTCTCGATATCAAGTTGTTTCTTCTCGAAAATATGAAAATATTAAATATAATATTAAATCTAAAAGGAGAAGCTTTTTATTTTAAATAAATTTGCTGAATTATGTAAACCAAATCATTTAATTGGAGATATTAATATTCCTGAATATATTTTGAACATTTGTCCTCAGAAGAATTGTTAAGGCTAGTTAAAAATAATCTCAATGTTTCTAGAAATAGTTCTATAGAAGAATCTTCTTGCTGGAACTAATGAAAAAAAGGCTACGATTTGGAGGACTTCTGATTATACTCCAATTCCTTATAGCGACATATCCATGGATATCTGCCTTTCATCCATTTACTTATTTAATTGTTACGTATTTTCATCAAATTAACTTTTACGCAAATTTAATATTGCTTATGTTTTTTTCTTGCGTGAAAGATGGTGGATACTAATACTAGAAGTTCTTATTAAGAAGATTATAAACTAATTGTGTTAAGTTATCGGGAAAACCTAAACTCGAAATGCAAAAGACCTTATCTGTACCAAGGATAACTCCTATCTCTTATCTTGTTAATTGTGGCGCCCAATTTCTGCGTACCCTTCCAAATTAGGATGCCTTATCATCGTAAGGATTGGCAATTAAAAGCCTATGTATATATTTATGGTATTTATATGTATGTTGACTAAGGCAATTTACTTGGAGGTTACGTCACTGCCCTATACACGAAGCCTTTTTAGCGGCTTTTCGTCGTTTTATTTCTAGAGGTACACCTCATCAAAATGTTTACTGATAGCTGTACAAACTTTATTGGAGCCAACAAGCAATTAAAAAATGATATAAAAGCATTTCTGAAAAATCAAATATGTTGAAAGAACTTCTATTCAACGCCCTCAAGTGGAATTTTCTCCCCATATATGGGATGTTTATGAAACTAACTGTAAATCTTTTAAATTTCATTTTAAAATAATTCTTTAA
>JAKCPI010031127.1:0-15362 GCA_023213315.1 Euborellia annulipes
TTACTTCTCTGTTATTTGGTATATAAGTATGTCGCTATTGTTAACAATGCTTTACTTGAATGTTACTATATTCCTTCCTGTGCAATTTATTTCTAAATAAACTTAATAAAACTAATTATCGCGTTGTATCAAGAAATATATTTAATAAATTTTAAGTAAAATATTTCTTAATTGACTATTTAAAAAATAATATTTTATTAATTTAAAAAAATTTGGAATCTATTTGTTTTGACTTGACATATATTTCCTGCAATTTTTAACAAAAAATACGAGTTATACTCAACATTATTATTTATTTGTATTATTATTACTTAAATAAAGCCTTATATTGCCAAAAATGTCTTTATTAAGGAACCGATCAAACAGCTGATTGAAAATGTCGGCCATGTTGGCTTCTCAGACAGTCGGAATTGAATGAACTACTTTTTGAATTAGTAAAAAATAACTAATCTAAAAGTAACCAATAAATTTACTAAATATATTAGTAGATTCTACTCAAAATGACTAAATTTGATGTAATTTTCTTACCTACTGTTTGAATAAGTAAAAACTTATAGTCAATAAAGCCTTCAGACTTTTGGTCTTTATTAAAAGAAACTCAAAAAATTTTTAACAATTTAAAGACCATAAAAACTTTGTACTTTTCGCTTGTAAGGTCCCAATTAGAGTATGCTCCTTTGATATGGAAATATAATTATGGTCAAATTCGTATACTTACTCTCTAAAAACGAATTAGTAAAAAACTACCAATTCATAGTGAATAGTCACTTTTTCTAAGATGTGCAAAGTAGACCACCCGTAAATAGTGGATATCCACTTTTTCAATTAGTAAAAATTATTAATATGAAAAATTCACTAATTGAAAAAGTGAATTTTTAAAAAATAATGACTAAAAATGAGAAACGTTTAAAATATATATGAAATAAGGTGCAATGACACCGGGACCAAACTTGTGTTTACTGACTCGAGTTCTAGCCGAACCCACTTAATCTTGACTATCTATTACTTCTCTGTTATCTTTATATATATAATTCTTCTGTACGTGTGTATGTGACTGAACTCCTCCTAAACGACTGAACCAATTATGATGAAATTTTCTGTGTATGTTTGTGAGAATCCCGGACAGGTTTTGTTTCACAAATAACAATAAGTTAATGAGTAATTAACCGTTAAAATAAGAAAAAATAAAAATTAGGAGAAATAGTTGCCATGGTAACAAAATATAAATATTTACCCATGTTTACGATTTTTTTTTATTTATTTACATTTTGAAATCTAAAATATCCGCGTAAATTTTTTGTCTGTGTATCGGGAGAGTCCCGGAAAGGATATGATTACCAAAAAATCTTAAGTTCATGAATAATTAACCTTTAAAATAATCTCTATATATAAAAATGAAAAGGGAAAATGTATGTACAGGTATGTATATAAGTAGGCGAGCAAGGGGGTCCAGGGGGCGCAGCCCCCTGGCTAGACGGAAAGCCCCGCCGAAGGCGGGGCTTTGCGTCTAGTTTGGTATATAAGTATGTCGCTAATGTTAACAATGCTTTTTTACTTGAATGTTACTATATTCCTTCCCAGCAATTTATTTCTAAATAAACTTAATAAAACTAATTATCGTTGTATCAAGAAATATTTTTACTAAATTTTAAGTAAAAATATTTCTTAATTGACTATTTAAAAAATAATATTTTATTAATTTAAAAAAATTTGGAATCTATTTGTTTTGACTTAACATATATTTCCTGCAATTTTTAACAAAAAATACAAGTTATCTCAATATTATTATTTATTTGTATTATTATTACCTAAATAAAGCCTTATATTGCCAAAAATGTCTTTATTAAGGAACCGATCAAACAGCTGGTCGGCCATGTTGGCTTCTCAGACAGCCGAAATTGAATGAACTACTTTTTGAATTAGTAAAAAATAACTAATCTAAAATTAACCAATAAATTTACTAAATATATTAGTAGATTCTACTCAAAATGACTAAATTTGATGTAATTTTCTTACCTACTGTTTGAATAAGTAAAAATTCTACTAATTCGTTTTAAGAGAGTAAAACCTCAAACAATAAAAAAACTATCTTGTCAGCAACTGCGGAGGACATCATTGAGACTCTAATATCTTCCTTTCTATATCGATCCGGATGCATCTACATTGTTAGACTCGTCAGAATGCAATAATCTTTTGAAACCTTTTTATTTCTGTGCCTTTTAAAAAGAAGAAAAAAAAATAAAATGGCCCAGCCTAGTGAGCTTCCAAATTGAACGCACTCCAAGAGTGGATCCAGAAGAGTTTCTCGGAGGAGGGGGTAATTACCCCCTTTACCCCCTTTATAAATGAGGTCATTTCCAGCAGTGAAACATTCGAGGCAGTCTGCATGCGTGAAATCACTCACCGTGTGCCGGGGCCTTAAATTAAAGATCTAGAAAGAAGAAATGAATAAATAATTGCCATTTTTAAAATCACATTTATTTTATTTATTTAGAATAAATTTTCTACATTATTCAATTAATGAATAGAATATAAAATAAAGAATTTTTTTTTTCTAAACTACTTATTTCTTATTATTATAAACTATTGATGGGCAAAAAACGAAAAAAAAAAATAAAGATTTGTTTTTAATGCTTAAAGAGAGATGATTTGTTTAAATTATATATATATATATATTTTTTTTTACATAAACGAGATTGATTGGATTGCCCATCGATTGAAACATGGAAAGATTTATTTATTTATTTATATATAATGAATGAATAGAGGAATTAAGTACAATTATCGGTGGTTGTTTCTTTTGAATTGAATTGGACATCTTGTTTGTTTGTTTGTGTGTGCAGCAACTGCTTCATGCCTGAAAAAATTGTAAGCCATATGTTAGATTGATATTATTTTAAAAAAAAGGTGATTATTTTGTTTTTCTTAAAAAACAAAAAACAACGCTCTTTTTATTAATAAAAAAATAGGGGAGGCAATATTTCTTTGATGATTTATCACGACCACTCAAAAAAAAAATATATATTCAAAACTTTATTAAAATATTAAATCAATAAGGTAATTTGTTTAAGAGGGAGAAAATCTGTTGACAGAATTGTTGTTGTTTTATGGGGGAGAGTTTTGTTAAAAGAAAAAATGAATAGAGGGTAGCTAGCATCAACATGAGAAATTGCAGCTATATAATCTATATAAAAATGAAATGGGAAAATGTATGTATGTACCGGTATGTATACCAATGTGATCACAAAGTTAGGTGAATTTGTTTATAATGTAATATGTAAATTCTTTATTTATTCTTTCAAATCAATTTCATCCCCTACAAAGTAATCCCCGTCCGATAAAACGCACTTTTTACTTTCTCTTACCTATGTATATATGTAATATATATATAGAGAGAAAGTATTGGATTCATGTCAAAAATTCGATGTCGAGATTTTGATGGATCTTCACGTTTTGAGGTCCCCTGAATCCAAAAAAGTGGTTTTCGCGACATGGTCTGTCTGTGTGTGTGTGTCTGTCTGTCTGTCTGTCTGTGAACAAAATATCTCAAGAACGAAAAGAGCTAGGAGGTTGAAATTTTATATTTAAGTTAGGCACCCCCCTGAGACGTGACACGAAGCTTTTGAACAAAATCAACCAAAGAGTACTAGTACTTTACTGATGCACTTTTTCAGTTTTTTTCGGATTTTCTCAAAATTCGCTCCAACGATTTTTTTTAAAATTCAAAAATCAATTATTTTTTAGATGCTCTTTAAAATGTATATTCTCATTTTGTGATTGAAATCTTCTGAAGACCACTTTACTCTTTGTACTCCATAGAAAAGATAGGAGAAAAGGTTGCCATGGTAACAAAATATAAATATTTTCCAATACTTATAAATTTTATGTCTTGAAAATCGAATGTACCCTACTGTCGGAAACTAAATACATGTCGACACAAAAAATCTGGTGAGACAAGCACAGTACACAACTTTCGATTACCGAAGGTAAGAGAAAGTTGTGTGCTGTGCGCCAGTCACACCAGATTTTTTTTCTGTTCAAAAAATGAATAATTAAATCTCACAATTATTTTTTTATAATTCGTCATACGGGTATATATTAAATTTCAACTTTCCTATTTTTGTCGTCACGGCCTGTGACGCAATAGCTTTTTAGCGTCACGGTCTGAAACGCGACATGCTGATAGAAGAACGAAAAAATTTGAAGTCATCAAATAAAAGTTTCACTTTAAAAAAACATTTCAAACTTCGCTATTTCATAGAATGTATCGAGATATAATTAAGTATTTAATTTAATTATATAATTAATATTAAATCTCACATGCATTATTTGTTTAAATTTTAATTACCTAATTAATTTATTGCTTTGATTTTATGGGATTTAAGAAGACTCTAATTTTAATAAAAAAAAAAAAAAATTATCTTACTGATTGACAATCAAAGTAAAGGAAAGGATCGGCGGCTGCATCAAGCACATATACATTTCATGCAAATCGTTACCTTTTGTATTTCCTTGCTTTTTGTTGCTGCATTTCATTGCCTTGTTATAGATGTTTGTTTCTATTTGCCAAAACAAGAGACAGCATTGAAAGCACACTGTTTCCAATAGCTGCGTTTACGTTGCAATTCAGCAACAGGCAATTGTTGTCGAAGTCTTCGCATGATTTGCTTATTGAATAGATAATTGAGCAAGTCTGCTTCCAGCCCCCTCAGCAGATGAATCCTCCAATTCTGAGCCCATCTAGAAAAAAAAAACACATCTAATTAACTAGCTATCCCTCGAGTCTTTTCATATCTAGTTAAGGGGCTTCATGAGGGCACATTGAATCTTTAGTCCGAAAAAAAATATTTTATATTTATAGAAAATGCAAAAAAAAACTCTATTATGAAAATAGTAATTTTTTTTTTTACCTAAAAATGTAAAAAATCATTTATATCCAACCTATAATAATTAAATAAAGTGGGGACGAAGTTAGAATAAATTTTTTATTTATTTAAAAATGAACGGCCAAATAGTTGAGCACTCTTGCAAAAGATGGCAGGCAGAGTAGGGTTATTTACACTATTTTGCAGTTATTACAAAAATTTCTTTAATAACTGTAATTTACGTAAATAACGTATTTTATGCAAATAACGTAATTTACGTAAATAACTCTAGTGTGCATGCGTGAACCCCTCGAGAAAGGAAACTCAAATAAAATTCATCAAATTCAAACAAAAACAATAATCAGTACAATCATACTTATTAATTTGATATTTTATATTTCTTTTTTTTTTTTTGATAATTTTATATTCAAAAATAAGATATGAAATAATTTATTCGATTCCCTCCCTCCCCAGTTTGGGGTTTGGGATACATTAATTACAATAATATTTTGCAATTTACACGCTCTTTACAATTATTTACAGTCGCATCACAGTGCACTTCTCTATTTTTCTAGTCTTCTTTCTTCTTGAAGAATTCTCCAGAATTGGCACCATTTATTATCAAGTCCCTTTAAAATTTCTTTTGCGTATTCAAAAATAAGATAAATTGCTTTCAAAATGTTTTAATCCAAATCCAAATTTTATTAACATTTTGATTATATTATTCTCTAATAGGAACCGACCGAATATTCGGTTTCGGTTACGGTTTCGGCCGAAACTAAGAGTGAGGCCGAATATTCGGTTTCTGTTTCGGCTGAAAATCTTGTTTCGGTCGGACCCTATTCTTTAAATAAAAAGAAAACAACATCATCAATGCTCTAAAACACAAAAAAATATGAAATAAAAGCCTTTAACCTTTTTTTTTTTCCCCCAGACAGTTGGTTTTTAATAGTTATTTACCACTACCTAGTTTTTTACAAGGCAGTAATTTACGCGTAAATAACCATGTAATTTACTTATAGGTAAATAACTTGCCAACTCTGATGGCAGGCTTGTCTAACAGCCGGCATTACCAGATCACTTATAAGCCTATATTTATATATTTTTATGCTGTTATAAATGATATAGTATTTATAAAGAATTCATTCTTCTTCCTTTTAAAAAAACACTCACACTTTTTTCCATTCACACACACACAGTTTTCGGCAACTTAGACCATTTAAGACTTTTATGAAAATATATATATTGGGGTCCAGGCATTCTTATCTAAGCCATTTGGTATCCAAATGCTTTAAATAAAATCATCGGACTCCGAACCCTCGACCCTTGGTATACAAGGCAGGCGCGCTACCAACTACGCCATGCTCGAGTGCTAAGCTATTCATTATTAAAAGATCAACTAAAATTAAAAAAATACATGAGATTAAATATAGCCCTACCATCCTGCCATCTGTTGGCAAATTTTGATAATAGTTGGGCTTTTTGGCTAACTTTTCAAGACCACTAACGCCATCTTATCGGCAAAAACATGCGAACAGCTTTGCCTTTCAAAGCGCCTTAAGCTATTCATATCATTAAATGGACCCTGTTATGCATTAGTGTGTCAAGCGCCAAAAAAAATTAAAAATTGAGTTAAGCACGGAATATTGTTTCAAATGCTATAATTAATAGTATTTTTTTTATGAAATGTGTCCTAAAAAAATCTATATTTAATGTTACTTGCACAATTGACAAAAAAAATTATATATAATCCAATGAAAACAAAAAACTTTAATGTTAAAGGTAAAGGAAAGTTAATTTATATTCTCAAATCTCGGTACCTGGCGCTTGACACACTAATGCGTAACAGGGTCCAAATAAGAGTCTAGGAGAGATTTTATTATTAATACAATTTATTCATTTCTATTAGATGCTGTCTTTGATAGCGCTATAATAAACACTTAGATATTAAAATTTCCTATACCTAAGCTATAAAATGTAAAATATACAAATGGCGATGCATAATAGCACTATATTTTAACGATAATTGATTGAATAAAGAACTAAAGGCTTTTATCGGCTTTTAAAGTCAAAGAGCTTTTAAATGACAGTTTAGTTTATATTAAAAAAAATAGGTAAATAAAATGAATAAATATTGATTTTACTTTCCTTTACCTATAAATTAAATGTATCGATATGAAACCCCTTGTATCTCTAAATATGGTCAAAAATTTTGAATGAAAACACGTATTATAATAAAAAGTCAAAGGCTAAGCATGTTATTGGGAGGTTCGGTGCATCTAGGGAGGCTGAATGAATTCTTCCACGCAAATATTCCGATATTTCGTATCCCGATTAGTCGTATAAATTTGCCGGTCCTCCCGTCTATTAGAACTGCATGAATATGTAATTTGTATGTAGGAAGAATAAAAAAAAAGAGTATAGCTAATGTTTATTATCCTCCTTGTCGACGTTTCGATTCGGGGCCCAAACGTCATCAGGACAATAAACATTATCTACACTCTCTCTTTTTTCAAATAAATAAACAGCTAAAAACTTCAAATATAATACGATCTATATAGCTATATATAGGGTAGTTTTTTTTTTTTTTGAAAATATTGGTTTAGTTGACTAACTGTAAGCTCAAGGCTTCACTCACCAACACATCAGGCACTTGTGGTGCCGACTGTACATATTTATGTTGTATCATTTGGTATCCAAATGGTTTAAATAAAATCATCTGACACCCTGGAGTCCGAACCCGCGACTTTTGGTATACGAGGCTAGCACGCTAACCCCTACACCAAGCCCCGAGGGCAAAAAAAAGAAATTATTATTCCATTCAGCCCCCGAGTTTGGCGTAGTAGGTAGCACGCCTACCTCCTATACCAAACGTCGCGGGTTCGGACCCAGGCAGTCCGATGATTTTATTTAAGCCATTTGGATACCAGATGGCTTAAATAGAAATGCCTGAACCCACAATAGATATATTCTCTACAACGGTTATCGTCAAAAGTCTTAAATGGCCTAAGTTGCCGAAAAGACTGTGTGAATGTGTGTGTTAGTGTGAGTGTGAATGGGAAAAATGTGTGAATGTTTAAAAAAAAAAAAAAAATTCCATTCCAATTCACTGCCTGCTTGAGGATTTGCTTACATTCATAGAATATATAAATGCAAAGAATATATAAGTATTTCTATATACATATCCTATGGGAGAAATCGTAACTTTAAGAATTAATAACTCAAAAAGTTATAGGAATTCTGGAATGAAAATAATTTCCCTGTAATCCCTAGAAGGTCCTCTTTATGCTTATAAAATTTCATTTCAAAATTCCAACGCCTATATAGAGTGTGAAAGACGGACAGACAGACAGACGGACATTATCGAATTATATACGTATATAGAAATCGCCTAATTCACAAAATTTTCCTTATACCTCAGATAGCTAATTATATGTAAAAAAAAAACTCATTTTTTAACTCGAAGGGTAAGCATGTTTTTTGCAATCTATCGGATAAATTTGCTAGTTGACTAGATGTGAAGCAACATTCAATTTTAATTATAATTTTTTTATTTTTTATTAATAC
This sequence comes from Euborellia annulipes, assembly GCA_023213315.1. NCBI lineage: Eukaryota > Metazoa > Arthropoda > Insecta > Dermaptera > Anisolabididae > Euborellia > Euborellia annulipes. Next base: position 8,433 of record JAKCPI010031127.1, read on the forward strand.
TTACTTCTAACTCGTTGTTAACAGCTGTCTCCCGGACGTTTCGTACCGCGCCACTGGCAATAGCACCTCCACCCGCAGGCGTTTCAGCTGAAGCTATGACTGAGGCCAAATATACAGTAAGAATGACCAAAGCCAAAAGCCACACGTTTGAGAGACGAATCGATTGAACAGACACCATCATCTTCCTTCTCTCTATTTGATCGGTTGCTCGACTACAAACAACAAAAACAACAACAACAACAAACATTAGTCAGGTAATTTTATACTAACGTAAATTCGGTGTTAAAAAGTAAAGTTAAAAAATGCTATTCTATAAACCAAATTTTGATAAGCGACGTTCATATTTTACTTTTTAGCACCAGGTGTTAACAATCCATATGAAGATAGCTATGTTTTCTGCTTGTTCGTGTTTTTAAACTCCTCGCGCATGCGCATTACTAACTTGATTTGTTATTCTCAATCTACTAGGCCTATCTGGCAGCAAAAAACCCAGCGCAAAAAAAAAATGCTATTGTCCTCGGGCTTGGTGTAGGGGTTAGCGTGCTGGCTAGTATACCAAGGGTCGTGGGTTCAGATCCCAGGAAGTCCGTTGATTTCATTTTAGCCATTTAGATACCAAATGGTGTTTACACTAAAGACTGAGTGTGAGTGTGAATGAGAAAAAAGTGTGAGTGTTTTTTAATTTAAAAAAAGAAAAGAAAATGCTATTGTCTAAATTAAATTTAATTCATTTATTTTTGTATGAACCGAAATGCATCTATCTAAGCAACAGTTTATCGTCCTGTAGATGGGATCGATTTGATTCCGAAACGTAGACGATAATTAAATAAAGTTTTTTTTTATTAATTGCTGGCTGCCTACATCTACCTAATCCTGATAATTACCACTCAGCCATCGAATTTCTTCTACTTAGAGAATTTTAACCTCAAACTTTTGAAACTTATTAACAATTTTGGGATTTTCAGTCGAAATTTCAAAACTTTGAGGTTGAAATTCTCACAGGAGATATTGTCCAATTTAAAAAAAAAAAAAAAAACGAAAAAAAAAAAAAAATTATATACACTGTTAAAAAAAACTTCCAAAAAACTTCCTATACAAGTATAGGAACTCTGTTTCATAAACTGTTTATGAATATATTGAGAAAGTTCAATTTGTTGCCAACCTAACAAATGTCTTGTATATTTTAAAATTAATTATTTTGGTAAAAATTGTTAATTTTTATTTTTATTTTTATAGCTATTTAGTTGAATTACTTTATAAAAATTATTTAATTAGTATGATTTTAATATACTTCATAAATATTTAAATAGTTTAGAGCGCGAATTTCAAACCAGAATTTAATAAATTTAGATTTGTGAAATAAATTTTAAAAGAATAATTTCAAGTTTCCTTAAAATAATTATAAAATAATATTAATAAAAATTCCTTGAGGTAGTCGAGTTATTTGAGAACGTTTAGACCAGCGATTCTCAACTTGTCGCGGTACACTTTTAACGATTTCAAAATTTGGCGGCACACAAAGAAAAAGATAAGTTTAAAAGTTGGTAATTTGTTCATAAACTTTTATGTTAATTTTATTTCATATCCTGGGCATATTAATATTCAACCACGAAAGTATATGGAAAATGATTGAAAATTCATATTTTTTTTTACAGTGTACGTCCGAAAACGTTTTTGATCAATAAGTGTACATTGGCATAGAGCCAAATGTTTTGTCATTGAGCGTTTTGCTTCAATCAGTGTGCGTTGGCATTGAGCAAAACGTTTTGTCCGAAAACGTTTTGCTCAAGATCCTTCTTCAACATCTTAACCCTTAGGCTGAACGCACACTAATCGAGCAAAAACATTTTGTTCTATGATGTCGAATCATGTCCAGTTGTGTTTTGTCTCTTCAGCGTGTGTTGACCCATAAGAAAAGCATTGAAAAAAACAGTTTTGTTCGAAAACGTTTTTGCTTGTTCGGTGTGCTGGACGCACATTGCAACAAGAAATATCCCAAATTGGCAATAAACTTTCTCGCCCTCTGGTTAGGCGGAAAGCAGCCCGCCGAAGGCCGGCTATGCGACTAGTTATTAATATAACGGTTATCGTCAAAGTCTTATATGGCTTGAGTTGCCGAAAAGATTGTGTGAATGTGTGTGTGAGTGTGAGTGCTTTTTTATAAAAAAAAAAAAAAAACTTCAAAAATTAATAAAGCATAAAATATCTTCAGATGCTAAAATACTTGATTAATTCTTTTTATTGATAAAAATTAATTACAGTATATCTTTGACTGAAAGAGAAAGGGAAAAATGATTGAAAATAATATTTTTTTTTTTTTTTTTCAAATAATGTTAGAATCCAATTCAATTTTTGTTTCAATATTTGATTTTGTTTTTCTCTCTCTCTCTTTAGACTGGACATTTTCCATTTCATTTCTCAATTCTCCATTAGATTTGTTGGTTTTTAATCGTTTCTGACCACTGACTTTTCATTCAATCTTTTTTAGTTTATATTTGCATAATAAATCGCCTCTTGCTCTTTATGCTTATCTGCACACAACTTTCTCTTAGCTTCGATTTTGGGATATTTCTTGTTGAAATGCAAGTGTTAAGATGATAAGGAAGAATCTTGAGTTCAAGCGAGGGTGCAATCACACCGGGACCTGACTTGCGTTTACTGACTGGAGTTCTAGCCGAATTCGAATTGAGGGGAGTCATACACTAAAACTTGACTGGAGTGACGTAAACTTACTTCTCTGTTACTTGGTTAAAAAGTATGCCGTCGGTGTAAACAATGCTTTTTACTTGAATGATACTATATTCCTTCCCAGCAATTTACTTTTAAATAAACTTAATAAAACTAATTATCGTTATATCAAGAAAATATTTTTTACTAAATTTTAAGTAAAAATATTTCTTAATTGACTATTTAAAAAATAATATTTTATTAATTTAAAAAAATATGGAATTTCTTTGTTTTTGACTTAACATATGGACTAGGGTCCGACCGAAACAAGATTTTCAGCCGAAACCGAAAGCGAAACCGAATATTCGGCCTCAACCTTAGTTTCGGCCGAAACCGTAACCGAAACCGAAACTTGTATTTCCTATAAAAATTTTTTTCATTTTACCTTTTTTTTTTTTTTGAATTTTTTTTTCCCTCCCGTGAAAATCATTTTACCTTTTTTTTAGGGAGACTAATTTTTTTTTCTCCCTCGAGTGCAAATTATTTGACCTTTTTTTTTTTTTTTTTTTTTTGCATGCGAGTCTCATCCCATTTTTCAGACTTGTGGTTTCGGCCGGCCGAAAGGTTCGGCCACTTTTTGGCCGAAACTGGCCGAAACCGTAACCGAAACCGAATATTCGGTTCGGTTCCTATTATGGACTGTTTATTTTGAAAGTGGTGTAAGTCCATTAAAAAAAAAAAAAAAAAAATGAGATTACATAATTTATGATTAAAATAATGTAAATTTTCTATTTATAACTATAAAGGAGCTTGGAGGTCGACAAGAAAAATGTGCACCGTTTAAAGTTTACAAAACAATAATAATAATTTATTTTTTCCAAAATATTTTTACAAAATAACAGGTAACATAGATACCCAAAATATACAAACATTAAAAACAAGTGTCATATAAAACAAGGTAAAATTTAAATTATAAAATGTCAAACACTACAACTAGCAAGTGGTAAATTTCTTAAAAAATTCCCATGTTTTGTTCAATTGAAAATTGATTGGTCGGTAAATAGATTTTTTAATAAACAGATATGTTAACCTTTCATTTTCTCGAAACAATAGAAAATGGATTTACACCACTTTCAAAATCAACGGTCCATATATTTCCTGCAACTGCTAAATATTATTATTTATTTGTAATATTATTATTACTTAAATAAAGCCTTATATTGCCAGAAGTGTTTTTATTAAGGAACCAAACCGATCAAACAGCTGATTGAAAAAGTCGGCCATGTTGGCTTCCCTCAGACAGCCCGAGTCAGGTCCCGATCCAACAAAATTGGTTAGCCACCAGAGTCCGTATCGTGACGTAGCTATGTTCGACTCCGTTTCGGCAGCAGTGTGTGCACCTCTATAGGAATACATAGGTTGGGTCCGCCACCGGACTCAACTCAAGTCAAGTCAGATCCCGGTGTGAACGCACCTTAAAGGGTCAGTCATATGCGTGCTCCCTTCTTTTTTCAACTGATGAGCAGCTCCTCCCACAGCTGCATGTCGTATGCCTGGAAAGCTGACTCACAGAGCAACCACCTGCCTCTCTAATTTGCAGGCCAACTTGTTGATTTTGTGTTCCCATATTGAAGAAATTTGATTATAATTAATTTTCCAAAATATTACTACGTTACTTCCCTGGTCCAGGTACTATATGTGTACTCTATTTCAAATAGGATTCATTGAAAATTGTGGATTTCTATAGAACATATACATACGTTTTTCTCATTTCATTTTTATATATTTAGATATATAGATAGATAGGTATAGATTTATTTATCTATTTGTGATTCCTTGCCTCTCTCCTGATAGGGGTTTGGGACCACAATTTTAGTTATACAAATATTGAAAAATCCATATATTTATTTATTTTTTCTTCCTTCTTTTAAATTTCCTTCATGGTCCGAAGTCTGCTCTTGTAAGTGACGTCTGCAGCCAACGTCACTTACAACCCATGCGCCCTTGTGAGAAGCAATTTACCTGTTCATCCCCGCAGGGGGCATATTACTGGCGATTCAATAGGATATTTTTTTATTACTTGCGTAATAATAAAAACTACTTTTTATTATTTTTAAGTTTTTTATTTTTCAATCTTCCTTGCATAGGCGTAGTCAGAAATTTTTGATGGGGTGGGGGGGTCTGGATGATTCTCTTCCCCCCCTCGACTTAATAGGGCAGTATAGGGCATCTAATGAAATATAAGTGACTGGCCACTCCGCCCCCCTGGTTATCCCTTCGAACTGGGCTCGGGCCCGCCCTTTCTTAATAATTAAAGTGTCGCGATCTTTTATCATATTAGTCAATAAAATATACCAACCCCTGAATTAATTCTCATATTAATATCATCATTTTATCAGTCTCAAATTACTGTCAGATCTCTTTAAAAAAAAATAATAAATTTATTTATATAATAATTTTTATTATTTTCATTTGAGTAATCAGTATTTTAAGCAGCTTTAATTTTTATTTATGAAGCAAAACAAAAATGTAATTTCTCTTTTCTATGGAAAAATTCTGAATTTTCTTGAATTTTTTGCGTTTTATTTAATTTTTTTTTTTTAAGCTAGAAAAATTATATTTTTTACTTTCTCTTACCCAGTGGCGGTCCCAGAGTTTTGTCAAGGTTTTTCCAAAATTTAATTTTTTTTTTTTTTTGTTATTCATTTAAGCTCTTTTTCTTGGCCAAGGCTATTTAGACCTATTCTATATATTTATTTCACCTGGATTGTAGGTGCCAATGGCCTAAAATTTATGATGTAGGGAAGGTGAAAGAGTAGGATGGCTGCAAAAAACCGACTAATTTTTTTTTTTTCAATCTCGTATGACAATATTTTAGTATATCATATACTTTAAGAGACCTCTCAAAGATGAGCTCAAAAAAAATTTTGAGAGTCGATCAAATTTCCAAATTCGTCAAAAATCGATTTTTTTTCTTTTTTTTAATTTTTTTCTCGTTATGGTCGAATTTTATAGTCAAAGAAAAAAAAAATAAGTTTTCTCGTCTTTCAACCCAAAATATTCATTTTTTAAGTGCCTCAAATTTTTTTTTTAGTTTGTCTGCATTTCTTTCGATTTTTTCAAGCGACCTTTAAATATTCATATTAAAGATTTAATAAATTCTTATTTTCTTTTAATTAGTAAGATATTTGAGAAAATATAATCAATCGTACCTTAATTTGCAAATTAGCAAGTTATTAAAAAATTATATTTTCAGTCTTTTAATCTTTAGCCAGTGCTGTCGTTTCGGGCCCATTTGCCACCAAATTAAAATACAGCCCATGCACCTACGGTAATTCTCCGATACATCTAATGGTATATGCAAAATTTCTCATTTATTTTTGTATGAACCGTCACCCCATCTATCTAAAACAAATACCAGTTTATCGTCCTGAAGATGGGATCGTTGTGATCCCAGAAACGTCAACAAATAATTAAATAATTTTTTATCTCTTGCTGGCTGTCTACATCATATCTAATCCCAATAATTATACTTTCAGTATTCTGTTTTTTGTTCATCTCGTGGTGTATTTTTATCAGATTATCTTACTAATTAAAAGAAAAATTTATTAAATAATTAATATAGATGAAATAAAAATAAATTTTGAGCGACCTTTAAAATTAACCCTTTGCACTTCGTCGCCATATATAGGCGACATCCTAATTTTTGCAGTCAAATTAAAGCCCAATAATATAATAATAGGCCTCATTAGAAACTGTGCAGGATCCGAACCCCGCGACCCTTGGAATTCAAAGGCTAACACCCTAGGGGTATGGAAAAATTTTGAAGATTAGGCATTCAGAAGAATTGCGTTTTTAGCTATCCTGAGACGTGAAAAATTTATAATTTTTTTGTTTAGTTTAAATATTAAATAAAAACTTTGAATTTTGTTGACCAATGGGGGCCGGGCCCCCTCGCCCCCCCTGGAGGCCGCTAGTGCTCTTACCCATATATGAAATATATAGGCCTATGAAACCGAAAGGAAATGTTTTGTATTATAGAGCTTAAATATCTAGTCATGGCTTGGGTCCAATGGGGGTTGGAACCCCCAAATCCCCCAAAGCTGCACCTATGCTTCCTTGACAGATCATGATCTTTTATTTTTGTATCATTTAGTTGTATTAGAGGTTTTGAAAAACAAAAAATAATGTTAAAAGGATTCCGCATGTTGGAATTTAAGGAGTCTCCAAAGAGAATAACCCTCTCTCTTTCTCCCTCCTTTC
>JAKCPI010031128.1:0-11403 GCA_023213315.1 Euborellia annulipes
AATAAATATATGCCAGTGAAAGACAAATAATTTCTAAAGAAATAAACTTTCAATATGCGAAAAAAAAATTCCCTTAGTGGTACTTTGATGCTAGTGAGTGTAATTTTAATTTCAAACTAAGAGGCAAAGTTATTTAAAAAAAAAAAAATATATATTATTTTTTCTGTTCTTATAATATATCTAATGAATCTCCCCCAAAGAGGGAATAATTTGTTAAAATGATCAATTATTATGTTCATATTGTTATTATTAGGCTGGCCTCATGAATTTGCATGCTTGCACATTTTTCTTGAGAAAGTTTAAGCTGTTTTGTGTTGATGAACCTTAGAAAACCGAATACCCTTCCAAAAATTTAAATAATTCTTATTAATGTTGAAGATGTTCGCAATAGATCCCAAGAGGCGGTATAATTTTGAAAAGCGATTTTTCTTTTGAAGCTTTCTTTGAAGCGAGATAATTGGCGTAATTAGTTATATCGGGAGAGGGATGAATTTCTTGGATTGTCGCGATCATCCAAGTTTATAAATCGTTGTGAAGTCCACGAGCCCCCACTATTCGAAGGTGACAGATTCCCATTCAGCAATAATAAACTCCGGCCAAAGTGCCAAATCTTAATTAATTAATATGAGCTAAGCTCGCGGGTCAATGAACCCAAACTTGGTGACTGTGAATCCGGGAAAATACCTCCAGAGTAGGACTTTACCCAAAAATGAGTTCCAGCACCCCCTATTATTTTATATTTTTCATCTGTGTCAGGCCACTGAGATGGACCTTGTACACAATGCATATTTTCTTCGTGGTTTTTAGGTGGGAATGAGGAATCTGCCCTCCAATTGTGGGATCGCAAACGGGATCCGCGTTTAATGAAAATGAGACCGACATTTCGGTGATTTATTCGTATTATGATGTGATTGGTGAAACCAATCTATTTTTGTGAAGTTGCAGGTGGAGAAAGAATGGGCGCTTGGCTAATTGTACCTGACCACCCCTCTGATCTTTTTAATTTGGTGGCCATTTAAATAAAAGGAGTCTACCTCCTATCTTTTCTCAAAGACAAACGGCATAAGTTTTGTCAAAAAAAAATTTATTGTTTTTTAAACACGATTACCCGAAGAGGAGTCGTAGAAAAAATTTTGTATCGAAAAAAATTGTTGTTCTGCGAACAAAACAATTTTTTTCTCCGAAACCGTAGGATGTAATGGTTGAACATTTCACGGCTTCCCATTCTCTAATTGTAAATTAGAAATTTAGTTTTTACCAAAGCATTGAGTGATTAAGATGACGCTGATCTCTGTACCCGCATATTAATTTATTTATATTTATAAATATTTAACTCTTTATTAATTAACAATTTCTTTAATTTTTATAAAAATTTCATTTATTCTATTTTTATTAATCGCAACAAACAGATTTATTTCAAAATATTAAATTTAAATTTATTATTTAAATTAATTAATTTTATATATGCGAATCCGTGTGGTAAACAAAGAAGCCCCCTACAAGCCAATGCAAGCCCCCGGGGCGCTCTCTTAATTGAATCATCGCCCGGACGCCAAACCATGCACATCGCATGTACCTCCGCTCCTGGTACATCGCAAAGTTTTATTATGAGGCTCAGCCTCCCCCTCAACAACCACATAGTAGTGTTGCACTTCACCAATAGTCTCCCTGGACCATTATCCAGTTGGAGATGCTCAATTATCAAATACGGCGTCTTCTTCCAAACGGGCTAACCATGGCCGCGGGCCATCCCGAACGAGACCTTCCGGGCCCAGCAGTGTTCCGATCTGGGCCGAAAGGATGCTGCCTCAACATCAGATGAGTCTACAACGTTTTTTTTTTTCCTCCCAAATTAATCCACTAAACTAAATTCGCATATAATAAACTACAAACTCGAATTATTTTATTTCAAATATAATCTGGCAAATAATCATTTTCTGTATAAATTACTCTCTCAATGCTTTTGGTGGTCTCATAGAAGCGAAACTGCAGATACTCTGTACACCCCAATACCGGCGTTGAAGCGAAGCCAACGACCGAGAATTATTAAGTATTTGTAATCAAATCCGTAAAATAAATCTATTTGTTATTTCCTAATTGTTGTTTTTAATTGATGTTTCCCAGAGAAGCCAGTTTTTCTCGTTACAACTTTATTTATATTGGCACAAAATTTTCGCTCTTCTATCAGCATGTCGCGTTACATGTCGTGACGTCGAAAGTCTTGTTTTTTTTTTTTTTTTTTTTTGTTTATCTCAATATCTCGAAGGCACCCCTTAGGCAATCATGAGGCACCCTTGAGTGCCACTGGTTTAGAGTTTAGCCAATCCTTGAGATTTTGCTGCAAATTATTTTTATATTCACTGGGCTGGGGACTTTACATTGTTAGTGTTCAATGAAGTTTTCAGTTTATTGATGTTAAATGTACGCAAATTACTACAATCCTTAAAAATTGACATTAGACTGATAGGTGATTCTACGCTTACTGCATCCCTACAGTCGCTAGATCATAGAAGAAGAGTATCTTCACTATCTCTCTTCTACAGGTATTACCATGGTCAATGCTCTGCCGAATTAAAATCAATTATCCCACCCAATGCAACATATTCACGGAACACAAGAGAGGCATCTTCCCAGCATCCCTATGCTGTTCAGATCACGACTAACAGAACAAAACAATTTCCATTCTTCCTTTGTCCCCATGACCTCCCGTGATTGGAACAAGCTCCCTGCGTCTATCTTCCCCAAAACCTACAATCTTCAGACTTTCAAGTCTAACCTCAACAGGCATCTTCTCAGTTCCCGCAGTTGAGTTTCCCCTTTATGCTTCTCCTTTGTTTTTATTTTCTTCCTGGCTGCATGTGACTATTGGTCATTATAGGTCTTCGGACCCCATTCCAAAAAAAAAAAAAAAAAAAAAAAAGATCCTTATACCTATATATTAATAATGTTATAATGAAAAAACATGTATTATTAAAAAAAAAAAAAATATATTTTGTTCATAACAATATCTAATAAAATTTTTGTTGTGTCCCGAAGAAGAGCGATTGGCGCTCGAAACGTCGACAGAAAAAATATTTTTTTTTCCTTGGCTAAATTCACTCCATTATTTATATTTAATACTCACAGCCAGTACAGAAAAATTGTACAATATATTAATCTTTGAAGTAATATTTTTATTTTTTATTATTAATAAATCTTTGTTGTTGGTTGTTGCAGGTTGGAGCGGGGGTGGCCGGTTGCGCCCGGTGAGCTTGTGCCATGTGCGCCGGCCTACCGCCGCCGCCGTTGTCTCCTCGGCCGCCACGCGGGATTCCCTTGGTTGCCGTTGCCGGCGTTGTAGTCTTTATCATTCTCATTTCTGGACACATCGTTGGGGCACAACAAGACGGCTTATTTCCATCCACCACGACTAATACCAGTATTCCCTGGCTATTCGGCAACCATTCTTCTTGGACTAACACGTCCTCTACATCAACAACAACCACAACCACGTTCAGACCTGAAATCGTCAAGTGGCCCAATGACTCTGGCACGACAACGACGACAACATCTCCAACTTCACAAACGTCGCCAACAACCCTCATTAGAAACAATGAGTCGATCAGCACCACCACCCCTATTACTCCTAGGTGAGTGAACTAATCTAATTAGATAATTTTTATACTACTGTGGATGAATTTATTGAAATAAATGTAATAAATAAGTCAAAATGACGACACGGGGCGTGGTGTAGAGGTTAGCGTGCTAACCTCATATACCAAACGTCGCGGGTTCGGACCCCAGGCAGTCCGATGATTTTATTTAAGCCATCTGGATACCAGATGGCTTAAATAAAAATGCCTGGACCCTAATATATATAAATTCATAAATAACGGTTATCGTAAATGTCTTATATGGCCTGAGCTGCCGAAAAGACAGTGTGAATGTGTGTGTGAGTGTGAGTGTGAATGAGAAAAAAGTGTGAATGTTTTTAAAAAAAAAAAAAAAAAAAAAAAAGTCAAAATGACCGCAGAAGACGAAAAATAATTAAAAAAAAAAAAAAACGAAGAGTGTGGAGCCCGTTAAAAGCGGGTGCCGCAGCTAGTATAAAATAAATAGTGCCAATCTTTTGGCCAATAGATTTATTCATTTTTGTCTAATTATAAAAATTAAATTCAAATAAATTAAAAAGAAATGTAATAAATAGGGCAAGTAGTTTTCAGAGACTCACAATGCAGTTTTATAGTAAAAATAAAGGGTCGGACTAAGCCGAGCGCACAACTTTGCCCCCCCCCCCATTATTCAAAGAAATAACGCAACGCTTTTGTTTATTTGTTTTGATTTTGCTCTGTTGCTATGCACAATTTTTGAATTTAAATGATTTTTTAACAAATGTATGACAAATTAGGGGAGAAATATTATATATCATTTTAATCGAGAAAAAATATTGCCCCCCCCCCCCTAATGGTCCGATGTTTACCAAAAGCTTTTCAGTTCTTAAGCTTTACCTCTAGTTTATGTGTGCAAAATTTCAAAACAATTGGATGAATAGTTTTTGAGTTTTCGTTGACGAAAAAAATTACCACAGACATACACACAGACACACGGACACACAGACACACAGACATCATTTCAAAAAGTACTTAAATGAATTCAGGGGACCTCAAAACGCATTTTGGCAGCTTCAGAAAAGTTTCGATTTTTTTTACGATTACATTAACTTTCCCTGCCAACCTACGGTTGATGGGCAAAGTTAAAAAAAATTGCTCCACAGGTGAAAAATAAATTTCATATAAACTTTTAATAGATTAAAAGGCCTTTTATATAAAGCAATCATAAAACCCATGTTGACATATGGAGTAGTAATTAGGGCCCATAACATGCAACACAATTCTGAACCACACTCACACTCCCCTCCATTTCTCAGACCTATTTTGAGCCGGGAAAAGAGAGTGATTTATTCTAATTCTATTAAAAGTCGAAAAGAAAACACACCCCTGCATCCTATTTAACCAGGGCACTAACAAACTATATAAGCACACACATTTTATATTTACTTATTTCATATTATTACATAAATTTATTATTTTTATTTTAAAGGACAAAAATATTTTTTTTAATTTTTTCCTAAAAAAAAAAAAAAAAAAATAACTTCATTTCACGAAGTTAAAGGTGACGTTTGTTTTGTGGTCCCCTTACCAGTTTATTTTTAATTATAGAGACAAGTGTAAAAATAAATTATGTAAATAATTTATTTGATTTAGTGATCATTTGTTTTATGTTTAGAAAAATAAATCATAACAACGACAAAAACATTTAATGTTAACATCATAATACTAAATTTATGAGTTAATCTTTAACGATCCTAAAAGGGCTTAAAAATAAAAGTCTGGTGTGACTGCACACACAAATTTTATGTGTCGACATATATTTAGTTTCCGCCGGTATACGTATTAGAATTCGAAATGATAAATTCATAAACATGGAAAGTCTAAAAGCTAAGGGACGCGGGTTCGGATCCGATGAATGTATTTAAAACTTTTGGATACCAAATGTTAGGTAAAGAAGCACTTTGAGTTGATGGATTTACTCAAAAAATTGATAATGAGCTATAATTTTAATAAAATCAGAAATAACAAATAAAAAAATAGCTTTTGGATGTTAAAGCCGAAGTCTATTTATTTATTTTATTTTTTTTTTTTTGAATGAGTACATAAGGTCCGAAGACCTATAATGACCACTGGTCACATGCGGCCAGAAAGAATATACCGTATTAAAAAGAAAAAAGGCGAAGCATAAAAGGGGAACTCAACTGCGGGAACTGAGAAGTTGCCTGTTGATATTAGACTTGAAAGTCTGAAGATTGTAGGTTTTGGGGAAGTTTGACGCAGGGAGCTTATCCAATCACGGGAGGTCATGGGCTCACAACAAAACGTGCTTTAAAATTAGGGTCCGACCGAAACAAGATTTTCAGCCGAAACCGAAACCGAAACCGAATATTCGGCCTCAACCTTAGTTTCGGCCGAAACCGTAACCGAAACCGAAACTTGTATTTCCTATAAAAATTTTTTTTCACTTTACCTTTTTTTTTTTTTTGAATTTTTTTTTCCCTCCCTTGAAAATCATTTTACCTTTTTTTAGGGAGACTAAAATTTTTTTCTCCCTCAAGAGCAAATTATTTGACCTTTTTTTTTTTTTTGCATGCGAGTCTCATCCCATTTTTTCAGACTCTGGTTTCGGCCGGCCGAAAGGTTCGGCCACTTTTTGGCCGAAACCGAAACTACGGCCGAAACCATGATTTTTGGCCGAAACTGGCCGAAACCGTAACCGAAACCGAATATTCGGTCGGTTCCTATTTAAAATTCAATATACTATTAATTGATCAACAGGCAGGAAGAGACGTCGACGACGGCGACGACGACGACGATTTCTACCAGCACCACCAACCCAAGTTCCTGCACGACGTCATCAGTATCATCCACCCCAGCATCCGCGCCCATCACTCCAGAGAAGACCGTTGTTACCGTTGGTTATCTCACCGCAGCCAAGGGTCACCTCAAGGACCGACAGGGTGTGGCTGTTTCTGGAGCACTCACCCTGGCTCTTGAAGAGGTACTTTACTAACAATAGCATATACTATTGTTAATATCTCATTATATTAGTAGATAATTATAATAATAATTTTAGCTGCTTGTGTGAAATTGAATAGTCTAAAGATTCAACAAATCCTATTATAATTTTAGAGGAAAAGCAAGTCAAACAGGAAATTGGATTTCAATTATTGAATGAACGAAGAAATTTCCGCTGATTTTTATTTTCTTTTTTTTTTTCCTTTTTCAGGTGAACAACAGCACCGATATTCTGCCAAACGTACACTTAAATTTCCGCTGGAGTGACACCAGGGGTGAGAAATTAGAAGCGACCCTTGCAATGACGGAAATGATTTGTGCAGGGGTAGCCGCTTTTTTCGGCCCGGAAGGATCATGTCTGGTCGAATCAATTATCGCCGAATCACGCAACATTCCTATGATCAGCTATGTGAGTACATCAAATTTTATATTTACATCAATTAGAATCAATGTGATTTGCTATATCATAAATATCGATGAGTGTGATGTTATTAATATTCCATAACAATCAAAAAAAAATATCTATAAATGAACAGATAAAGGGAACAAATAAAAAAAATACAATTTTACAGTTATTTTCAAATATTGAATTATACAAAATTTCATCATCCGTGAATTATTTATACAATACAAGGAGGCCTTTAGTGTCACTTTTATTCCATCATTATTAAAAGAAAATTTTTTCTAATTAGTAAAATTTTTTTTTTTTTAAACATAATTTTCTCGGTTAATTCGAGCAGTATGTAAAAAAGTTCTGCTGATTGTAATTTCTGCATTAAATTTAAAGTAATTTTTGCATTAAATAAGTAATTAATAAATAAATTAATAATTAATAGGAGTTGCGAAATTTTACAGAAGAAAAATCTGGTGTGACTGGCCACACGCACAAAACTCTCTCTTACCATCGGTAATTGGAAGTTATGTTCTGTGCTTATCCCACCATATTTTTTAGACGATATATTTTTAGTTTTTGTCAGTACATTAGATTTCTAAAATTTATAAATATCGATAAAGAAAAAAAAAAATTTATTTTGTTATCATGCTATCTTTCCTAAAAAGTAAAATAGGCTTCAAAAGATTTTAAGGGCAAAATGGGAATATACATTTTAAAGAGCATCTAAAAATTTTTAATCAAAATTAGAGCAAATTTTGAGAAAATAAAAAAAAATTGAAAAAGTATATCAGTAAAGTACTAGTACTCAATGGCCGATTTTTTTCAAAGGCTTCGAGTTACTTGCCAGCTAGTTACTTAACTTAAATATAAAATTTCAACCTCCTAGCTCATTTACTTCTTGCGTTATTTTGATAAACCATTTTGTGTTATCCCCTTTTTGGAGTCTCAAAACATGTATTTCCACCAAAATCGAATTTTTGATATAAATGCAATACTTTCTCTCTATATATTAACATATAGGTAAGAGTAAAAATATCAATATTTTCTCTTTTATATACAATACATTTTGGATAATTTTTTTCAGTTTTTTTGTTAATATAAAATTAGTTCCAAAAAAAATCATGGAGATGAATTTGGAACAAAGATCATAGATAATAACTTTTAAAGAGAAAATAACGTAAAATCAGATATGTTTAAAAATACCACTTTACTGACCTTCCTCTTTCATCAATCAACCAACCAACCAAGAGAGAGATCTCTACATCATCTAAAATCGAGACTAAAATTCCAAAAGCAAATAAAAAGGAAGTCGTTCACTCACATTTTTTTCCCTCTTCTTCCCCAAGTGGAGGAGGGAGGGTTAATCTTCGTTGAATGACGATGAGTCCGAATCCTGATTAGCATTCTCAAAGCATCCTTGGAGTAACCAGCGACTCGTTGCGACCGCATCTTTTTTTATTCTTTTTATAGAACAATAACGCAAAATGAATTTGAATTAGTATTTGCGAATATAAACATTACATTGGAATATATTAATATTTATTAATAATATTTTATATTCTGCAAAAAATAAAGAAAAATGCAGAAATTATCTTTGATTGTCTGTCCTTCAAGTCTAAAATGTTCCGATAAGATGGTCCATTTATGGATCTATCAACTGATTAATTGGGTACAAAATCAATTATTTATTACAAAATTCAAGAGAATATTGAAGTGTGTAAGAAACAGTCTTATAAATACTGTACAACGTTTCCCGATTCAAGTGAACTAACTGTCATGTCTGTTACGTGCCTTTTTATATACAACAATGACTGCGCCATCTGCAGGCATTCCTGCCAAGTTAGATTCAAATTTTCCCGCCATTTTCACTTATTCCCATGAATTTAGAATCTGTTTCCGGCATCTGAGGCCATTTAGATCACGTTCAATTCAATTTCAATAATACCCACCATTTTCTAGTATTTTTTTTTGACGTGACAACGTCTTACAAATCATGTGTCTATAGAGGCAGGTTAGAGGGGCATGCACGAAAAAGTTTATCGGCTTTAATAACTCTTCTGTCTTAAGAGATATAATTATGGGAAATATACGGTTAGAAAGAATGAGTTTTCAGCTAAAGATTTCACCATTTATTTTTTTCCTACCATTTTATTTTACCGTGCTGTGGTAAATTCTAATTTGAAAGTTTAAACCCCTGTAGATTCCGAACGGCTAATCAGATCAGACTAAATAGGATGTCATTTGGTGCAGAAAGAAAACCTCTAATAGAATAAATAAAAAAATCCCGAGTAATTAACTCCAAAATTAGTTTTTTTCTCGAAAAACCTCATTTTTAGGCAAAAAAATATCGAAAAATAGCCCTATTTATGTAACGCCTAGCTACTTGACCATAAAAGCTACATTAAATCTAAATATAGTTTTAGAAAGAGTGGTCCAATGCCCAGAGGTAATTTTTTCATTTTTTTGATATGACGTCATTTTACCGCATGAGAGCACTCGGCGGGATTTCGTTTTTCGAAATTTTAAACGCCTGTAGATTCCGAACGGCTAATCAGATCAGACTAAATGAGATGTCATTTGGTGCAGAGAGATAACCTCTAATAGAATAAATAAAAAAATCCCCAGTAATTAACGCTAAAATTAGTTTTTTTTCTCGAAAAACCTCATTTTTTAAGCATATGTCGCCCTTAATGGATAAAAGAAAAGCCACACCTGTCATATATCGTTTCAATGAAAATGTTTGAACATGTTTATTTATGAAAACAAACTACTAGTAAAAAAAAAAAACAATACTTTCTCTCTTTATATTTCAATATAGGTAAGAGAAAAAAATTTTTTTTGAAGTCAAGCAAAAGACGTTGTCACGTTAAAAAGCCACCGGCTGTGTAGAAGACACAGCCAACACCTAATTTTTTGTTGAAATTTTGAGTTTCTTGAAAGAAAGAGTAATTTAAGTTATATAATTTTTAAAATTAAATATTACAAAATTTTTCACACAAAAAAATTAAAATTTTGTAGTAATTAATTTTTCTAAGGACTATTGGGCAGAAAAAATAATTTGTGTATAAATTTATTTATTTGCTTAAAACTGTTAGAAGACGAGATTCAAATATTAAAAAAAAAAAAATTTCCCTAGTTGGTTAAAAATTATTATATTATTATGAAAAAATAATTAAGCGCGCCAATATAAACGGCGGATAATTATGAATCAACCTAATATATCTCTGTCCAGCCTTGTTTAGTAAGAATAAATATGTGACTAATACAAAGATCGAAAAAATAGTAATTTAAAGAATTTTTTTATTGGTTTTCTAAAAGAATTTTAATCGAGCCATCAATCCACACATCTATAAAATTTATCTAGGGAAACGAATGCGTGGTGGTAATGTTAATATATTCTTTAAATGTTTTGTTTTGTTTTCCGGTTGTTTATCTAAATAGCAAATAAGGGAAATTGGAAATGGAATTGGGGGATTTGGATTTAAAATAAGAGAACGAGAAGGGAGGTTAAACCACATCAAATATTTAATTTATAATAACTAAAGAAATTTTGCAAAAAATAAAAGCTTATATGAATTAAAAAAAAACGTCACTCTAGATCCGGTTAGAAAAGTGCATTTCCCATGTGATTTGATATTTTAATGCCGACTTGGAGTAAGAAAGAGAACCTGATATACAAATAATCTAATAAAAGTAAAATTAGAATATTTTATTATTAACAGACGGAAAAATAACGTAAACAACGTCGTTGGCATAAATATTGACATTACAAGTTATGATCACATTCACTAGAGAACAAGTCTTTCTAGGCTTTAATTAAATTTTTATTTTTATAAATATTATTTTTAAAAATAAACCCCTCCTTTTGAGAGGAAATGAAGAAGATGCACCCGGCAATCCTTTGTAAATTTGTATTTATAGGTTGGGACTATACTCAGTTTATCAATAATAAGATCAACACCGCCCTCGGGGCATGGTGTAGAGGTTAGCGTGCTAACTCATATACCGAACGTCGCGGGTTCGACCCCAGGCAGTCCGATGATTTTATATATGGCATTTGGATACCAAATGGCTTATATAAGAATGCCTGGACCCCAATATGTATAATTATAAATAACGGATATCGTTTAAAGTCTTAAATGGCCTAAGTTGCCGAAAAGACTGTGTGAATGCGTGTGTGATTGTGAGTGTGAATGAGAAAAAAGAAAGAATGTTTTTTAAAAAAAGAAAAAAAAAAGATCAACACCATTTAACAAATATTTGAGCGAGAATTTAGAGATAAAATGAAGAAAATTTCATATTAAAAACATCATAAATAAAATTTCTTAAGTTTTTTAGAGCCGATTGCTTCAGTTCTAATAAAATAACTTATAAAAGAGCCCCCCGGTAGCCATCGGTACT